>SSNS01000005.1:494257-501757 GCA_006937985.1 Aphyosemion australe | reverse complement strand
TACAACAGCTGAGAGTATCCGGGAGCTGATGTTGTTGGAGGAGTTTAAAAGAAACCTCCCCGAAAAAGTTGTTCATTATCTAAACGAACAGAAGGTGACCTCTCTTTCTTCCGCTGCTCTGCTGGCGGATGAGTTTTCTTTAACTCACCGTTCGGAACGACCCCTGCCATCAGACCTTGTGATTAAAACATTAAAATCTGTTCCACCGTATATGGAACAAGACACGTGTGTTTGTAATTATTGTCATGGCCATGGGTATGTAATTCAAGATTGTGCGCTGTTGAGAAAGAAAAATCAGAAAAGTGCGTCCTCCAAGGAAGTGGCTTCTATCCACTCCCCTCCTGGTGCTGGGGATGTGATTAAAGGGGAAAGTCCAAATCCTTGTTTTAACCCCTTTATTTTGGATGGAGATGTTGCCCTAGAAGGCGACCCTGAAGTCAAGAGGCCCATTAAAATCCTAAGAGATACTGGTGCCTCACAAACGCTGCTTTTAAAAAGAGTCTTGCCTTTTTCATCCGCCAGTTCTGCTGGGTTTTCAGTGCTTTTGCAGGGAGTTGAAATGGGAGTTCTGCTTTCTCCTGTGCACATTGTAAAATTAACCTGCCCTCTGGTAAAAGGGGCTGTACAAGTGGCAGTGTGTGACGAGCTGCCTATAGCTGGTGTTGAGCTGTTGCTAGGAAACGACCTAGCTGGCGGACAAGTTGTTCCGGTATTAGAGGTTGTAGAGGACCCTACCTCCGGTGCCTCTGTAGTTTCTGATACCTCTTCACTTTATCCTGCTTGTGCTGTGACCCGCTCACAGACCCGGAAGTCTGGGGAAATCAACTTGGAAGACACAGTTGTGTCAGCTCTTTTTAATGACGAAAATCCGGCCCCATTACTGGAAAGCTCAGTTGAGTCTTTAGACTCGGCTCCGACCGGGGAAACTAACCTTCTGCCCCTGTCCAGAGAAGAGCTGGTTCAAGCTCAACAGCAGGATGAAACCCTTGATCCGCTGTTTGTTTTGCTGGCTGGCAAAAGCTGTGACCTCACGAAACCCCATTATAAACTCGAGAACCAAGTTCTAGTCCGGTGTTGGCCTCTCCCCATTTCTGAGGGAGCAGAGTGGGGAGTGACAACCCAGATTGTTGTTCCAAACCCGTTGAGGGAAAAGTTGCTTCAAATAGCCCATGAAAGTGAATGGGCTGGGCATTTAGGGGTTAACAAAACCTATCAGAAACTATTACAGCATTTCTTTTGGCCCGGCATGAAGAAGCAGGTTTCCGAGTTGTGCAGAAGTTGTCATGTATGTCAGGTAGTGGGAAAGCCAAATCAAGTTTTACATCCTGTTCCATTACAGCCCATTCCGGTGGTTAACCATCCCTTCGACCACATCTTAGTGGACTGTGTGGGACCCCTGCCTGTCTCTAAAACAGGGAAAAGGTTCCTGTTGACTATTATGTGCCTTTCCACTAGGTACCCCGAGGCAGTTCCCCTTTCTTCCATAACCACTAAAAATGTTGTTAAGGCTCTTACTAACTTTTTTTCTGTGTATGGACTACCCACAGTTCTCCAGACAGACCAAGGTTCCAACTTCTGTTCAAAGGTTTTCCGGCAGGTGGCTAGGACACTGGGCATACAGCATGTGGTGTCATCTGCTTATCACCCTGAGAGCCAGGGGGCGCTAGAAAGATGGCACCAAACCCTGAAAACCATGCTCCGTAAGTTCTGTGTGTCCTCTGATCGGTCATGGGAAGAAGGACTCCCGTTCGTTCTTTTTGCTGCTCGGGACTCAGTACAGGAGTCATTGGGTTTCAGTCCGGCCCAACTTGTGTTCGGACACACACCTAGAGGTCCACTAAAAGCCCTAAAGGAGAAGTTCCTTTGGGCAGCTCCCCAAGAAGGAGAAACTTTAGATAACTATGTGTGTGATTTCCAGAAAAGACTCAAGTCCGCAAACGAGCTTGCTCAACAGCATCTTTCCCAGGCAAAAAGCAAAATGAAACACACCTTTGATAAGAAAGCTTCCCATAGAGAACTGGACGTTGGGGACCAAGTCTTGATGCTCCTGCCTGCCCTCGGTTCTTCTTTGTCACCCAAATTCGAAGGCCCTTTTGTGGTCGTGAAAAAGATTGATGAATATCATTATGTTATAAAAAACCCCTCTCAATACCGGAAGCAGCGTAAATGTCACATTAACATGCTAAAACTATACCACAGTTGTGATATGAAGCCTGAAGCCCCCCTGGGTATCAGTGTTAACGTGCCGTGTGGTTCTGTCTCAGAAGACCCTGATCTTCAGCCCTTGTATCCTCAAGCTGTCAGCCCGCGGTTGAAAAACTCAGAAGCCCTTAAAGAGCTTCCACTACGGTTACGCCATTTGTCTCCAGTCATCAGCCAGGAGTTAACCGAGTTAGTCCACAACAACCCCGAACTCTTTTCTGACGTGCCTACCCAAACCACTCTCATCCAACATGATGTACAGGTGACGGATGGCAGGCCTATCCGCCAACATCCATACAGAGCTAACCCACTAAAACGACAATTAATGAAGGCGGAAACTGAGTATTTGCTACAGAACGGATTCGCTATTCCCAGTAAAAGCCCATGGAGCTCTCCTTGTCTCTTAGAGAAAAAACCCGACGGGACTTCTAGATTTATCACCGATTATAGAAAGTTAAACTCTGTGACTGTGCCTGACTCTTTTCCTCTTCCCAGGATTGATGACTGTGTTGACAGTGTAGGAGCAGCCCGGTACGTGACCCGGCTTGACCTGTTAAAAGGTTATTGGCAAGTACCTCTGACGCAGAAGGCCTCTGACCTCTCAGCTTTCGTAACACCCGATAACTTTTTGCAATACCGTGTTTTACCATTTGGTATGAGAAACGCTCCCGCCACCTTCCAACGACTTATAAACTCTGTTTTATCCGATCTTCCTTCCTGCAGTGCCTACTTAGACGATATTATAGTCTACTCCTCCACCTGGCCTCAGCATCTAAGCACTCTCTCCCAGGTTTTCGTCCGCCTGAAACAAGCTAACTTGACTTTGAACTTGGCAAAGTGTGAATTTGTAAAGGCGACGGTAACATACTTGGGAAAGGAAGTTGGTCAAGGAAAAGTCAGAGTGCTGGAGGATAAAATCAGGGCCATGTCCGATTTTCCAGTGCCTCAAACTCGAAGAGAGCTACGCCGGTTTTTAGGTATGGTCGGGTACTACAGGAACTTTTGCAGAAACTTCTCTACTGTGGTCTGTCCCTTAACCGATTTGTTAAGTACCAAGAGAACGTTCCTTTGGTCTCCCGAGTGTCAGCATGCGTTTGAAACTGTAAAGCAGTTACTCTGTTGTGCTCCCATTCTTACAGCTCCTGACCTGGCACGACCCTTTAAGTTGGAGGTAGATGCCAGTGCTGTTGGAGTCGGTGGAGTTTTGTTGCAGGAAGGTCAGGATGGTCTTGACCATCCAGTTGGGTATTTTTCCAAGAAATTCACCCCATATCAACAACACTATTCTACTATTGAGAAAGAAACGCTTGCTCTTCTTCTTGCTCTGCAGCACTTCCATGTATACGTGGGCTCCAGCTCCTCACCCACTCTTGTTTTTACAGATCACAATCCTTTGGTATTCCTCCAACGGATGTACAACCAGAACCAAAGGCTTATGCGATGGGCCCTTATCTCGCAGGAGTATTCCATCCAAATCCACCACAAGAAGGGTTGTGAGAATGTGCTTGCCGATGGCCTCTCCCGAGGTTGCCTCTGAGTCCATTATGAAACCATTATGGTATCAATATAGAAATGCTTATCCCCTCAGGGCTGTCTTCCAGGTAGGCACAGAGGTTCTCTCTCTTTAGGGAGTGTCCTGTTTGTTGTTTTAATAGTGTTGCAGAAACGAAGGTAGTGTTGGAGTGGTTAACACCCATCTCGGGAGCACCCCAGGAAGAGCTGGGGAAACTCTCTCTTTGCTGGTTTTTATGTGTTCATACACATGTGTTTAATCTGCCCCCTTTACCGCTGCATGAAGACTAGGGTCCAGTTAGCTAGTAACAAAGTTAGGTAGCTAGCGGAAGCTCTCTGATCATGGGGATGAAAGAAAAAAAAAAAAAAAACCTTTACCACTTGGTATTTTTCCTTTTTCTCGATCTTAACTTTTTTTTTTTTGTGTTTTCTTTTCTATGTGTGGGGGTGTTACGGTCGTCGGCTTGGGACCCAGCTCAGCCCCTACTCTGCTGTCCCTGTCTCCAGTTCAGCACCTGGGACAGCGACTGGCCCGGCTCCTCCCTTCCTCCAGCCTTCCGCAGGCCCGGTGGGCGCGCAGCTGCTCTCACTTTTAATCAATGAGGAAGGCATGAAAAGGGTTGCGTTTCCTCCATTTGAGGAGACAACAGACCCGAGAGGCCTGTTGATCTCCTGATCCTTGCTACAGACGGTTTGTCTTCGAATAAGAATAGAGTGTTGCCGTTCTGCGGAGTATTTTCCGTGGAAAGAGTTGGTGTATTTGTCGGGTTATCTGTCTAAACCCGTTCTTTCCGGAGCAGGAAAGATAGTTCCCTTTCGGTGAAAGGCGTTTTGGGTTCTCCATATTTGTTTTATTATTTTGATTAATAGAGAGATCCTGTAGGGACCTCCCTATTAAACCAATAAGATTAAGGAGTTACGACTTTTTAGCGTGTCTCCAACTCCTTTTGTTGTCATTGTGATTGCCTGGTGTGGTCCGGTGGGTTGCAAATAAAACATAAATTGAATTCCATCATCTCCCTCCGGGCAGGTTTATGTTACCCCTCCTTCACACTCACCAACACACAGCGGGGTTGTAACATACGTGGGGGCTCGGCCGGGATTACTACGCTTTTAGACGGTGAAGGGCAATTTCCTTTCCTTGGAGGGTATTAATTTGTGTTTTGCTTGTTTCACAGAGGACGCATCATCTCCAATGGCGGCATTTGATCTGCTTGCATTTTTGGGGGCCCCGTCCTGCGAGGCGTTGCGGAGCAGCCGGAAAGCCGATCTGCTGCAGGTGGCCGCCCACTACGAGTTGGTTGTCCCCAAACACATAAAAAAAGAGGAATTACTGGACTTGGTTATAGATTTCCTCGTTACCCAGGGGCACATTGCTCTTCCTTCTGATCCAGGTGTGCCGGATTCTCCGACTGTCAGTGGGGACGGCCCCGCCCCCTCCGCTGTTTCAGGGAAGGGGACGGAGAGTGACAGTGGTTCCGAGGACGGAAGGAAGGCCATCCGAACTCCTCCCTCTCCTCCTCCTCCTCCATCCCCGGGGAGGGGAAGTCCCGAAGGAGCTCGGTTAAAGGTGCGCCTGGCCCGACTTCAACTGGAAGCCGAGGAGAGAACTCAAGAACGTAAATATAAGCTTGAACTGGCCAAAATAGAGCTTCGAAGAATGGAGATACAGACTACCGCTGAAACCAAGATACGCATCAGGCATATGGAATTACAAGCTCAAGCCGGTGTGTCAGAAAAAAAGGTCGCCTCCCCTGTCTCCTCTTCCCCTTCCCGAGTGTTGGAGACGCAGGCTGATGTCACTCCGGAAGGACAACAGGAGGCACCCGATGACCTGCCCCAGAGCCAGGATCCCGCTGAAAATTCTTCGCCTCCCTCCTCTTCTCCACCCCTCGACCTGAGCAAGTGCATTCCTCTTATGCCCCAGTTTAGAGAAACCGAAGTGGACGGCTACTTCACAGCATTTGAGCGGATCGCGACTGCTCTGCACTGGCCGCGGGACGTTTGGCCCCTTCTGATGCAATGCAGATTGAGTGGACGAGCATTGGAGGTAATGTCTGCCTTATCTGGTTTGGATTGTTTAGATTATGAGTGTGTTAAGTCTGCCGTACTGCAAGCATATGAGTTAGTTCCCGAAGCTTACCGGCAAAGATTTAGAGCCAGTGTTAAACGACCTGGACAAACTCATGTCGAGTTTGCCCGATTAAAAAACTCTCAATTTGACAAGTGGTGTGCTGCTTCCAAAGCTACAACAGCTGAGAGTATCCGGGAGCTGATGTTGTTGGAGGAGTTTAAAAGAAACCTCCCCGAAAAAGTTGTTCATTATCTAAACGAACAGAAGGTGACCTCTCTTTCTTCCGCTGCTCTGCTGGCGGATGAGTTTTCTTTAACTCACCGTTCGGAACGACCCCTGCCATCAGACCTTGTGATTAAAACATTAAAATCTGTTCCACCGTATATGGAACAAGACACGTGTGTTTGTAATTATTGTCATGGCCATGGGTATGTAATTCAAGATTGTGCGCTGTTGAGAAAGAAAAATCAGAAAAGTGCGTCCTCCAAGGAAGTGGCTTCTATCCACTCCCCTCCTGGTGCTGGGGATGTGATTAAAGGGGAAAGTCCAAATCCTTGTTTTAACCCCTTTATTCTGGATGGAGATGTTGCCCTAGAAGGCGACCCTGAAGTCAAGAGGCCCATTAAAATCCTAAGAGATACTGGTGCCTCACAAACGCTGCTTTTAAAAAGAGTCTTGCCTTTTTCATCCGCCAGTTCTGCTGGGTTTTCAGTGCTTTTGCAGGGAGTTGAAATGGGAGTTCTGCTTTCTCCTGTGCACATTGTAAAATTAACCTGCCCTCTGGTAAAAGGGGCTGTACAAGTGGCAGTGTGTGACAAGCTGCCTATAGCTGGTGTTGAGCTGTTGCTAGGAAACGACCTAGCTGGCGGACAAGTTGTTCCGGTATTAGAGGTTGTAGAGGACCCTACCTCCGGTGCCTCTGTAGTTTCTGATACCTCTTCACTTTATCCTGCTTGTGCTGTGACCCGCTCACAGACCCGGAAGTCTGGGGAAATCAACTTGGAAGATACAGTTGTGTCAGCTCTTTTTAATGACGAAAATCCGGCCCCATTACTGGACAGCTCAGTTGAGTCTTTAGACTCGGCTCCGACCGGGGAAACTAACCTTCTGCCCATGTCCAGAGAAGAGCTGGTTCAAGCTCAACAGCAGGATGAAACCCTTGATCCGCTGTTTGTTTTGCTGGCTGGCAAAAGCTGTGACCTCACGAAACCCCATTATAAACTCGAGAACCAAGTTCTAGTCCGGTGTTGGCCTCTCCCCATTTCTGAGGGAGCAGAGTGGGGAGTGACAACCCAGATTGTTGTTCCAAACCCGTTGAGGGAAAAGTTGCTTCAAATAGCCCATGAAAGTGAATGGGCTGGGCATTTAGGGGTTAACAAAACCTATCAGAAACTATTACAGCATTTCTTTTGGCCCGGCATGAAGAAGCAGGTTTCAGAGTTGTGCAGAAGTTGTCATGTATGTCAGGTAGTGGGAAAGCCAAATCAAGTTTTACATCCTGTTCCATTACAGCCCATTCCGGTGGTTAACCATCCCTTCGACCACATCTTAGTGGACTGTGTGGGACCCCTGCCTGTCTCTAAAACAGGGAAAAGGTTCCTGTTGACTATTATGTGCCTTTCCACTAGGTACCCCGAGGCAGTTCCCCTTTCTTCCATAACCACTAAAAATGTTGTTAAGGCTCTTACTAACTTTTTTTCTGTGTATGGACT
>SSNS01000005.1:482395-493918 GCA_006937985.1 Aphyosemion australe | reverse complement strand
CGCATGCACACACACGCACACACACATGCACACACACACACATGCACACACACACACACACGCGCGCACACATGCACACACACACACACACACACACACACACACACACACATGCACACACACATGCACACACACACATGCACACACACGCACACACACATGCACACAGACACACGTGCACACACACACATGCGCACACACACACACATGCACACACACACACGCGCACACACACACACATGCACACACACACATGCACCAGAGCACACACACATGCACCAGAGTGAACTCGGGTCACATGACTTTGACTCTAGTCATGTGACTGGAGTCATTAGTTTTAAAACTTTTTGCTTGACTTGAAACAAATGGTCTTGGACTTGTGACCTGACTTGGACTTTCACACTGAAGCTAGACTTGAACCTTTTTGCTTCATTTTTTGTGTTTCAGAACTTTGTGTGATGCTCGATGTTCTTCTCCAGGTCTCCCTTGAAAAAGAGATGTCTTAGTGCCAGTTGGTCTGACTTATTTAAATAATAAACGTTTGGTCGAATGGATGCTTGTACACTACTGACTTGTTTTGCACACAATTTACCAGAATTCCTGCTGATAAATGAAACAGGAAATGTGAGGAGGCGAAAGAACCGGTTGTTTTTAGTGAGCCGAGCCCTAAGAACCGATTCTCCTAAAAGAACTGGACTTCCACCACTGTGTCCATCCATATAGCTGAAAGTCTGAGTGGAAGAAGAAAGGTTTATTTACAGCTTATTTATACCATTTCCACTTGGTGATGAGATTGTTTTTGTTTGCATTTGATCTCATATACATGTGGTGTTGATTTAGTGAATAATTCATTCCTCTATGAATGACTAATGTGTTGACTGTTACCACCTGAGTCTGATTGCTTTATGAGCTGCTGTGTGGGTGATTGCTGAACTTTATGTAGACCTTCAGCAACCAGCAATGCTAACACACAACTATTTATTATGAAACTTACTCACTTTACAATGAAAATCACTTCTAACCTGCAAAAAGGAAAGGAAACAGAATGTTTTTATCAGTAACTTGGTTTGCTCTATAGTTCTGAGAATGAATGGAAGTGTGTTCTAGATTAAAACAAGTTTTACACTCATTTATTAGTTTATTCCTACTTGTCCTTCATGGTATCAGATGATTATGACTAATCAAACCACTGTGTTCAAGTCTAATCCATTCCATCACTATCATGTAGATCAGAACTACATACCTAGTATTATTGTTGCACCAATAGATACATCTTTATTACGCCAGGATTCAACTCTACCTGACTTCATTTTGTCTTTAGAGTCTGATGTTCATCGACTCAGTAATGTCAGGTTAATGCCAGTATTATTATTATTATTATTGTTTTATTTTTCCTTTTTAAAATGAGATGTTAGACACAGAAGGGTGGCAGATATAAGTTCTTTCTGCTCCTTTTCATCATTTCAGTTTATTGATTGTTGTGTTTTTATTTTTGTTTTAGTTGTTTTTGTTTTTGCTGAAGATGAAAAAAGGGCAGACAAACAAACAAACAGTAAATACATCAGTACATGTACACATCCGGTCTCCCTCTCTGACAGACAGAGAGAGAAAGAGAAGATAAGGCATTAGGTTGACATGTTTATTGAAGTAAAGCTTGTGAGCTAATGCTGTAAAATGCTGCATTAACAACCTGGTAAAGCTCAGCATGAAATGGAACTTTACGGAGAATCAGGATTTGTTCTTACCTACTGGCTGGTAGCCCTGACTTGTGGGGCCTCCAAATGGGTTACGACTGCCAAAGGAGCCTCTGTCTATGGAGCCGTATGACATCTTGCCTGATGCTTGGTGGTGTGTCAGCTGCACGCACCCAGAGAGGGAAAAATGAAAAGAATCAAACGAGAGAATTCAATTTATTTCCACATTCAGCCTGCCAGCCACAAAATGGATGCACTCAAAACACTGACAGTATGTAAAGAAATAAATACAGGTTGTAATATGTTTTAGGATTTAGCCCTCTGGCAAGATGGCTGCTAATGGAAGCTTTAGAGAAACTCTTGTCTGATTCCTACTTTCTAATGATGTTTATAACTCAGTACACGCTAAAACGTATTATTTAGGTTCAACAAAAATAAATAAACGCAAATATTTCCATTAGTCTTTTTCTATTATGACAACTTAAATATCATCAAGATAACATCGAGAGGAGCCAGTTGAGGTGGCTCATGCATCTGGTAAGGATGCCTCCTGGACGCCTCCCTGGTGAGGTTTTCCAGGCACGTCCAACCAGGAGGAGACCTAAGGGAAGACCCAGGACACGCTGGAGGGACTATGTCTCTCAGCTGGCCAGGGAACGCCTTGGGATTCCCCCGGAGGAGCTGGCCCAAGTGGCTAGGCTTAGGCTGCTGACCCACGACCCGACTCCGAGTAAGAGGAGACAAATAAATGTATGTATATATGGATGGAGGGATGCATGGATGGATGGACGGAGGGATGGATGGACGGACGTACGGACGGACGGACGGAGGGACGGACGGATGGACGGACGGATGGATGGACGGACGGACGGACGGACGGAGAGACGGACGGACGGATGGATGGACGGACGGATGGATGGATGGACGGAGGGACGGACGGATGGATGGATGGACGGACAAACGGATGGATGCATGGATGGATGGATGGATGGATGGATGGATGGACGGACAAATGGATGGATGGATGGATGGATGGATGGATGGATGGATGGATGGATGGATGGATGGATGGATGGATGGATGGATGGATGGATGGATGGATGGATGGATGGATGGATGGATGGATGGGTGGATGGATGGATGAATGGAGGGATGCATGGATGGATGGATGGAGGGATCGATGGATGGATGGATGGATGGATGGATGGATGGACGGACGGATGGGTGGATGGAGGGATGGATGGACGGGTGGATGGATGGATGGATGGATGGATGGATGGATGGATGGATGGATGGATGGATGGATGGATGGATGGATGGATGGATGGATGGATGGATGGATGGATGGATGGATAGGTGGCTGGATGGATAGATGGAGGGATGGAGGGATGCATGGATGGATGGAGGGATGGATGGACGGGTGGATGGATGGATGGATGGATGGATGCATGGATGGATGGATGGATGGATGGACAGACAAATGGAGGGATGGAGGGATGCATGGATGGATGGATGGATGGATGGATGGATGGACGGACGGACGGACGGAGGGATGGAGGGATGCATGGATGGATGGATGGATGGATGGATGGATGGATGGACGGAAAAATGGATGGATGGAGGGACAAATGAAGGGATGGAGGGATGCATGGATGGATGGAGGGATGGATGGACGGGATGGATGGATGGATGGATGGATGGATGGATGGATGGATGGATGGATGGATGGATGGATGGATGGATGGATGGATGGATGGATGGATGGATGGATGGATGGAGGGATGGAGGGATGGATGGATGGATGGAGGGATGGATGGATGGATGGATGGATGGGTGGATGGATGGATGGATGGAGGGATGGATGGATGGATGGACGGGTGGTGGATGGATGGATGAATGGAGGGATGCATGGATGGATGTATGGATGGACGGATGGATGGATGGATGGATGGACAGACAAATGGAGGGATGGAGGGATGCATGGATGGATGGATGGATGGATGGAGGGGTGTATGGATGGATGGATGGATGGATGGATGGATGGATGGATGGACGGAGGGATGGATGGATGGATGGATGGATGGATGGACGGACAAATGGAGGGATGCATGGATAGATGGATGGATGGATGGATGGATGGATGGATGGATGGATGGACGGACAAATGAAGGGATGGAGGGATGCATGGATGGATGTATGGACGGACAAGGGGAGGGATAGATGGATGGATGGATGGATGGATGGATGGATGGATGGATGGATGGATGGATGGATGGAGGGATGGATGGACGGATGGATGGATGGATGGATGGATGGATGGATGGATGGATGGATGGATGGATGGATGGATGGATGGATGGATGGATGGATGGATGGATGGACAGACAAATGAAGGGATGGAGGGATGCATGGATGGATGGAGGGATGGATGGACGGATGGATGGATGGGTGGATGGATGCATGGATGGATGGATGGATGGAGGGATGGATGGACGGGTGGATGGATGGATGGATGGATGGATGGATGGATGGATGGATGGATGGATGGATGGATGGATGGATGGACGGATGGATGGATGGATGGATGGATGGATGGACGGATGGAGGGATGGATGGATGGATGGATGGATGGATGGATGGATGGATGGATGGATGGGTGGATGGATGGATGGATGATGGATGGTTGGATGGATGGATGGATGGATGGATGGATGGACGGTGGATGGATGGATGGATGGATGGATGGAGGGATGGATGGACGGGTGGATGGATGGATGAATGGAGGGATGCATGGATGGATGGATGGAGGGATCGATGGATGGATGGAGGGATGCATGGATGGATGGATGGATGAAGGGATGGATGGATGGATGGATGGATGAATGGAGGGATGCATGGATGGAGGGATGGATGGATGGATGGATGGACGGACGGACGGACGGACGGACGGACGGACGGACGGACGGACGGACGGACGGACGGACGGACGGATGGATGGACAGACAAATGGACAATATTCTAAAAGTAACAAATTAACAGCAAAAGTGTATTATGTCACTATTTCAATAACAATATGCAGAAAAATTTGAATCCCCTCCTGTCAGATATTACCAACGTATTAGAATATTGTCCTATGAAAAAGTTGCAAAAGTGTTGCTGGTTAACAAACCTCTCAAAAACCACAGATTACCATACCAAACCAGCACTTTACACAAGGTGTCAGGGCCCAGCAAAGTATTGTGTGGAGTAACAAATAAAAATTGGAACCCAATGAAACCCAATGAAAGACACACATAAAAAAAATCAATAAATAAAGGGGGAAAAAAACAATAAATAAAACAAAACAGAACAATAAGAACTGAAGAAACCCAACACTGTGACCAAGCATGTGACCAAAAGCCAGAAATTAAAGACCAGAACCATGAAGCGTCATTGCTTAGCTAAAAGAATAGATCTCAAGATAAGTTTTAAAAATGCTGAGTGACGGAGATTTCTTAGGGGGCAGAGGGAGCTGATTCCAAAGCTCAGGACCGTACAGAAAATGCATTCTTCGTAATATCAGAGAAGAGTTTGAGTAGTCCAGTTGAGAGGCGATAAAAGCATGTATGACAGATTCAAGAGGCTTTTTGCTCAGAATAGGTTCAGCTTGGAGATCGGCAGCAACTGGAAACAAAAACACACATTAACTTGAGGAGCTATGGTAAGAGACAACGCCATAGTTAACAACCGAGCTCCTGGGACACAAGGATGTAGATGAGAAGTCTATCTAAGGAACCATACTATTTGCATTTGGGGCAAAGATGATAGCCTCAGTTTTTGTTCCATTCAGAAGTAGAAAATTGACTTTCAGCCACTCCTTGATCTCCTGAAAACAATTAAATATTAACTGCTGAGATGCCTGGGGGTTAAAAGGTATATAAAACAGGGAGTTATCAGCATAGAGGTTGCAATGTACTCATAACCTCTTAAAATAGCCCTCAAAGGTAGTATATGTAAGAGAAAAACAAAGGTCCCAAAACCTTATACACATATATATATATATATATATATATATATATATATATATATATATATATATATATATATATATATATATATATATATATATATATTAGGGCTGTCAATCGATAAAAAATTTTAATCGCGATTAATCGCATGAGTGTCCATAGTTAACTCACAATTAATCGCAATTTATTTTTCTCATTCAAATTTTTCTTATTTCAACTTTGGAGTGGACAAATATACTTTTTTAAGAAAATATGTTTATTATAACTGAACCAAACAAACATGATAAATACACTCTAGTATCCTCCTCTGAAAGAAAATATTCAAAAGTGCAATTAGGCATTACCTCCCACACAAAAACACCTTTTATGCTTCCACCATAAGGACTCACAAAATCAACACATGTGGTACTAAAACAAGGACAAAGGGAAGAGTGTGATAAAGAACTAGAACTCTGCCTATTTAGCACATTTTAAATATATCTTATTATTTTTAACAAAAATATAAGGCAACACTTGTTTTTTTTTTTTTTTTTTGCTTTCTTAATCCATTGAACACAGACAAAAATAATGCAACAGGGGCCAAACTCAAATCAGCTGATGTTGCTGAACTGCGGCCCACACACACACACACACACACACACACACACACACACACACACACACACACAAAGTTATTCTGGTAAGCTATCAATTAATTTTTCCTGGATTTTTTCCAGCGGTAAAACGGGGAGCACATTTTTTTTATTTTTCTGTAGATTATTGAATTATATTGTGACAGAATGATGACGCCATCTCATCAGCTGAGACCTCAGCTGAGAGGTCCCGGTTTGCAGCGCTTCGAACACAGGAATTAAATACTCACTAAAAGTAAACAAACTGTACCCTCTTCCTCCGTTTCGCCACCGATCATGTTCGGTTGAACTCGTCCGGTTATCCGCCTCGTCGTATTCCAGAGAAAAATACCGAGCTGCGGGTCACTTTCTACACACTGTTTACACTCGCTTTCTGAGCGGTTACATCATCGCTGGCTTACGCTCATACAGAAAGCCTGGTAGGCGTAGGTCCCCGTGTGATTTAAAAACACTGTTTTTATCTTAAAAATCCAGCCGTGGAAATCCTAAAAAGAAATTGACTTGAGGGGTTAATACATTTTTACACGTGATTCAAAGGAATTGGCCACTGGCCAATGGCTTGTTCCTGCTTCTTATTTACGTCAGACTATGGAACGTGAGGAGGGCAAAAGCCTGCGCGTTAATCGCACGTTAAAAAAATTAATGCTGTTAAAAACATTAAAAACGCGCTAATTTTGACAGCCCTAATACAGGAAATGAATATGAAATGAGCTGCGTGCTGATTAGCCGTTTTACATTGGTGGAGACAATACCTGATTTTTTTTCTTACGTAAAATTACGGGGTATAAAAAATGCTTAAGTAAAAGTGAAAGAATCAAAGAAAAATTTTAATTAAGTAAAAGTATTAATGTATGCATTTTCAAATGTACTTAAAAGTAAAAAAAGTATTCAAGTATTCAAACATTTAATTATGTGTTGTGTGTGCAGATGTGTGCGTTGTCTGTCCAGGGGGAGGACACTACTACCTTCAGAACTGCAGTTAGACGTGGGGGCAAGGGACCGTGCTGCTGGTCTCCATCGGACCGGGGCGGAGGCGGGGCTAAATTAAAGTACTTTTGAGACTTTTTAGATAATGTGGAGTAGACGAGTAGTAAGTGGTGCTAGTCTGATCACGTTTCAGTTTGCATGTGTAACGTTGGATCTGTGTCTTTAAAAGCCTTTTATCAGGTTTGAACACAACCCTCTATTTATGGTATCAATATCAAAAACAATGCAACAGTTGTCCTTATCAGTTAGTGTTGTTGCAGGAGTTCACCTATTTATTAAAGTAATGAAGCAACTGATGCTTTAGGAGCATTATGGAACCATGAAGAATGATGGCGACCACCTCACCTGACTGATAAAACAATGTCTGCCATTGGTCACGATGACCAGGAAACAGATCTGCATCCACTCAAACATTCTTCAGTACAGGAGGACCTTCATGACCAGCTGATGGTCCTCTAGGAGCTCTATGATGAGCCGCTGTTCCCTCACAACTTTCACTCTCGAGATTTCACCATCAGGCATAAGCAGACCACTTAAAACACACGTCATGTTTGTTTGGACATGTGACAGCTACCAAGGGCTGACATGCAGTTAAAGCTTAATCCACAAAAGCACTATTTTCATATCAACGCACCACGACAGAAAAAACACAGTTCTACTGTCGAGGAGAGAAACAGAGAAGTAAAAACAGAATCTTCTTTGGAGTTTAATGTGTTTGAACAGCTGATTTTAGACCACATGATTCTTATTTCCACGTGTTGCAGACATGAAGAGCAGTCCCGTCACAGAAAGGAAACACTAAAAGTGTCATGAATGGATAAATGCAGAGGATCTATGGATTTGGTATTTAGGAACAAATCATTCATTAAGAGGTAACTAAGAGGAGAAGAGGGTCTGTTCACACACACACACACACACACACACACACACACCTTTTATTATAAATATTCTGTTCATAATTATTTCACTCGAACACCTATTAGCATGTCCGTGTCAGTGGGTGTTGAAATGTTTTGAGTTTGCCCAAAGGCACTTTGGCACACTTCAGAGCTGGGGGAATTGAACCCCTACTCATCCAAAAGCCCACTGCTGCTATAGCAGCCCCACATCTGCATGAGCCAGCCTAACCACCTCCAGCGCTAGCATCAACAGGAAGGACAGTAAACGGATAAATGAGAACGGTTTTCTTTTCTAGAGTTGATCAGATTGTTGGAAAATGTTATTCCTGTTCTTCTCATTTATGTTCGGTGCTTTCATGTCAAATAGGTGCTGCAGGAGCCTCTAGAGTCTCAATTAGGTCAGTTCATGACTTGATAAACACATTAGTCAGAGGCTAACTTTCCAACCTTTGCATTACAACAAGGTCGCGGTTCCATGTGGATGTTTTCAGTGCAGGACAGCAGCTAGAGTCCCAGAATATCCAGAGGCTCAAGGAACAAGTAAATATTTTACAGTTGGCCTCTTTAGGATGTGAACGCATAACCCACTTCCATGAGAAGAGGTGCAGAGGGCACAGAATACTAATCTGAACGCTGCAGCAAAGGTCAGATCATCATGAGAACATGTGTTTGACCTGCGGCCAGAGACACAGATGAAACTCTAATCAACCAATGTCCCAAGGCTCTTTTCTCAAAGCTCTTCAGCAGAGCTACCAAAGGTCAGAGCATGATGCTGGTCAAGTGGCCAAAGCTCCTTCCCCAACCGTGAAAGAGAAGCTTTCAGACAAGCAGCAGAATGTGATTACACTCCTGAGTCCCTGCACTGCCCATTGTTGCAAAGAAGCCAGTGAATCCAGCTTACAGTGGTGCCAGCGTGGGGGTGTAGCAGCATGGAGGAGCAACCAGAGATCCAGCATCCGCACATTACAAGAGACAGATTCAGTGGGCCAGGAGAAGGTTTAATCCGATTCATTTTCATTGAGAAAGAAGTTTAATTACTTTTGGCAGTCCACAAACAAGCTTCACTTTTGGTTCAAGCCAATGAAGTGCCCCGTGTCCGCTCTGAAGGGTGGATGTGTGTCGCTCCCATCTGCAGGCGGATTCATTTCCACAGACACTGGAATAACGTCCACACCAACCATCAGATCCTAACACCTTCAGAGATGATTTAACGTCTCATTCCATTTATAGTTTCATGCTGGTTTTTATGTTACTTACAGGTGAGCCACACTAAGCATCGTTTAGTTAATCATTGTAATAAAACATTAGAACAAAGCATAAACCAAATAAAACAGATCAATAACAGCATCAGTGTCATGAGTACAAACCTGGTCTGTCCTGCAGAGAATTCCACACTGATGCCTCATGCATCCAATATGGAAATCATAAAAAACACGTTCCTCACCCTTTCAGCACATTGTGGACAAATGCAATGTTCAGCATGTGTTCAATACCCACATGTACATCAGTATGTCTGTGGCCCTTATGCTGCGTATTCTTGGAAACCCAATTTTCTATTTTTATTTGTTGTTTTTAGTGGTTGAAGGTTACAATAACAGCCTACTGCTCATGTGTGTTTAACTGTACTTTTGTTATTATTTTTCTTCGTCCTCGTCTCTAGTGTAGGTGCTGCTGTAACCAGTGAATTTCCCCACTGTGGGATTAATCAGCTCTATTCTACTCTACTCTAAATGAACAAACATGAAGGTTGATGAACCTGAACAAGGCTACAAGCTGGAACGTTTAATGTTGCTTTAAGGAAATTCAGTTTCCTAAACAATATAATTTACAGCAGTTCTTTAGTTGCAGCTGAGAAAGACAGAACACTGATGTTGGTTTTAGTTAGTTCGTCAGTTAGTCAGCAATTTAAAATCTGGTATAACACCTGCTGCTCTGTAATTACAGGCCAGATTAATCCTTCCAGATTACTGTTTTATTCTAGTTTTATTTATATTTACAGTGGACAATTCCATGGAAAGCATTTAAATGATGAAAGCATGAATGAAATTTCAAAGTCACTGGGGAGGAAGCAGGTCTTTAGGTAAAAGTCTGAGCTGAAGGAGACTGGCTTGGACAACTAAACAGTTAAGAGAGGAGTCAAAAGTGACTCCAAGGTTTTTCACAAAGGATTGACTGAATTGTGCTAGAGGACCAAGAGTACTGCCAGAGTGTGCAGCCTCTTTTCCACAAAGCAGGATGACTGCTGTTTTATTTTCATCAGGAGATAAGAAGTCTGAGTGTTTCCAGGATTTCATGTCTTTAAGACAGCCTGGCAGCAGTTTGAGTGAGTGAGTGAGTGAGTGAGTGAGTGAGTGAGTGAGTGAGTGGTTTTAACCGTAAGAAGATTAATCATCATCAGTAGACAGCAGAACTGAACATTATATTGTCTGAAGATGGATCCTAAAAGCAAACTGTACAATGAGAACAGCAGAGGGCCCAGAATAGAAACATGAGGAACTCCATAAGCCAGAACTTAATGTCCTTCGGTTTTCTAAGCTTCCCTTCTATGCTAGTGAATAGCAGTTCTACCATGATAATCTAGCTTCTACCTACCAAATAGGGTGCAGAAATAACGCATTATTCTGTTCATCATACCAGAGTGGAACATTCACTCGCTGTTCACCATCTTTAAAGCAGCATCAGGTGCATCTGTCTAGTTCTCAGACAGCAGAACGTTTCTTTGAATGGCCTTTATCGTGTGTGTGTGTGTGTGTGTGTGTGTGTGTGTGTGTGTGTGTGTGTGTGTGTGTGTGTGTGCATGTGTGTGTGTGTGTTGGAGGGGGTTCTGGGTCCATTTTGCCTTGGCCCCCTTGAAATGACATTGTTTAGCCAGAAAGGGCAGCAGGCTAAACTGTACTGTTTAAAGGTCTAATGTAATGCAAATGCATGCTTTGGAGCTGTTGACCATGTTTTATTGTTATTCCCTACTGAAAAACTGTCCCACAGCGGTTATTTGGCTTCATGCATGCCTTTTCCTGTCTCTGATGCAAGTCCTCTGCTGTCTGCCCAGCAGCTGCAAAAGCCTGAAAGGGGCATGTCTGCGTCATCATGTCCTGCTCCTGCCCATTCAGGAAGTCTCGAGTCTGGATCCCTCCTCCCCTGGACTGTAAACACTAACAGTAAGTCTCTTTGTGTAGCTAGCAGGGAGTTTCATTTCCACATGTGAAGAAGTGATTTCTTTCTTATCTAGTCCAAAACTGGAATTTTTTTTTCTGTAAGTTTAGGATCCCTGTCCAGGCTTCCTAAAGAAGAGTTCAATCGGCAG
>SSNS01000005.1:434067-450274 GCA_006937985.1 Aphyosemion australe | reverse complement strand
GCGCGTGTGTGTGTGTGCATGCATGCGTGTGTGTGTGTGCGCGTGTGTGCGTATGTGTGTGCAGTTTTACTTCATAGGGTGTTGTTGAAGCTAATCTTTCACATTGGTGTGTCCAGCAGTAACTGGATGAGAGGCGGGGCTTACACCTGGACAGGTCAGCGGTCCATCTGAGGGACACAGAAAGACAAAAACTATCCATACCTGCTGCCAGGTTACAATCATCAGTAATCCGAGGAGAGTTTTCGGTTTATGAGGGATAAAACCCAACTGGAGAACTCCCACAGAAACATGGTGAGGACATGTGGTCGACTCTGCAGAAAGTCCCCAGCTGGGTGTTGAACCTGCAACTGTCCTGCAGCAAGACAACAGGATAATCCACCTGTAAGCCAAACATCTATGGGGCACTTTGAGTGGATTAACCATAATAAAAGTTTGACTTTCAATGTAAAACATTTTCATCTTTTATGAAAAGCAGCCTAATTAAATTCAGTTTCATCCCAGGCTTCTATTTAAAACACAAATGGAGTCAGCTTTCTATGTCACCCATACAGTTAGCATCATTTCCATCAATGAAAGGAAACCTTGATTCATTCACTAAACTCGTAATAAGACTAGGTCTCAGCTCTGCTCAAACCTAAAGTTTATCTGAACTCCTGTGAAGCTAGGAGGAAGCTAGCATGGAGCTGCAGGACAACACGGAGCTGTTTCACTCTAAACAATTATCCGGCTTTCCTCCTTCCCGCTGCACAGTCAGCACAGCGGTTTGCAGCAGTCCTTTGTTTGCTGCAACAGCCATGGAAATGATTTGTTCACTTGTGATGACTAAATTGATTACCACCAACAGTTTCTTTTTAAAGCCTCTGTGAGACATGCTGGGCTGCACAGCAACTTCAGCCTCTGAACCAGAACTCCCACTTTCATCACTTGATGCCCACTGGCCCATGATAACGCTGAAACCCAGACCTTCTGAACATTTTATTGTCCGTTTGGGTGTTTACCGTAGAAAAGATGGGTCAAATTTCCATAACACTAAACGCTCCCTATTAGATCTCTGGCATCATGAGAGGCTGTCTGACGGTCGTATATGGATGAGGCAGGTGTCACGGCGCACCTTTCAGCCAGACGAGCATCAATAACACTTCACCAGTGCAACAGGAATGCTTTAGCTGAAGGTGACCTTGAGTCAGAGGACTAAAACACTGGGCTGTTTTCATTTGTCTGAAAGGAGCAGTGCGCTTGTCCTCTCTGCACTTCTTTTATTGGCCCTTCAGTGGCAGGTGACATTGCTGCATCACCTGCATATGAATGTGGCATCGAGCAGGTGATGGTCCTTTGGGGAAATTGTTCATTATTCTCCCAATTTCTCTGTCTAATCTGTGCTTAAGAACTCTCCCGCTCTACTTTCTCCAGCCTCGCTCAATCTCATTCCCAAACTGGCTCTGGCCTTTTGTTAAAGGACAGTCGAGCATGCAGGAGATTTTATTTGGCCTTTTTTCAGCTGACCTTTGAAAAAAGTAGCTATTATGTTACCTCGGGCTTGTGTGACACAAATCTTCATATCTACAGAAATGTCTTAAGTCAGGCTGTTCAGCAGCTTCCTCCACCCATTTTATTTTTAGAACTGTGACTGGAAATAAAAACAATCCAAAAGGATTGAATTTCACTGACAGGTAAAGGACACGTTTAAAGTTTTCCTGAAGCACAATAAAGAGCATATTGTTATAACAGTTGGTGCTGCAGGGAACGTTTCCATCTCAAAGGGCAAATATGTCCAAAACTCCAGTTAAAGAGAAAAGCTGCGTGTTTTTGAGTGATTACCTGATTGGAAGAAGCTTGATCCAGATTGGAGCAAAGCTCATTTTACTGCAGGCTTCTTTAAACTCATAACGAAAGTTTTGTCATGATGCCCATGACAGAAGAGGCCTTTAGAGATGTTAGAAATGATTGTAAATGTAATCAGTCACCAACAGCTACTTCACCTTTAGAGATTTTTGAAAGCTTTATGACATCAGTGAACAGAAGCAGCAGCTCACCACTCTGGGAACATTAAAACACGAAGTTAAAGTCCCAAGTCATCATCACACACTGATGAAACTACATCTCTGCATGTGACCCATCCCCGTGGTGGGGAGCGGTGAGCTGCAGCTGTGCTCGGGAACTATTTGGTGGTTTAACCCCCCAATCCAACCCCTTAGTGCTGAGTGTCAAGCGAGGAGGCATTGGGTCCCATTTTTTTTTCAAAATCTTTGGTCTGACCCAACTGGGATTTGAACCCCGATCTCCCAGGTCTCCCAGTCCCGGGGAAGACACTCATACCACTAGGCCACTGAGCTGGTTTCTAACAACTGTTAGAAACTAAAGTCAGAAAATGAGAAACAACTTCAGGAGGCAGTTTGGGACCAAAATGTCACAATTAGGAGACAAAAGTCACAAATGATCTGCAGCTGCATCAAGGTTGCCAAATAGGAAACAACCAGATCAGTTTATACATAAACCACCTGCTTGACAGTGAACAACCTGAGATGATCAGGATCATTTCTTTGAATTAAGGGGTGGGACTTTAACACGCTAATTATGATTCATTCATTAGAAAAAAATGGCTTGTTAAAAAAATTCACACATTTAATCACAGCTTGAATTTCAAGCCAGGCGGAACCTTTGCACGAGTTTCTGGTACGCCCATTTTTAGTGACGCACACAACAAAGCAGCCTTGCTCTGCTAACGGCTACTAAAATGAAAGAACTGCCTTGCTGGGACTGATGCAGCATTTGGAAAACACCTCTTCTCTTAACTTGTAAAGATAAAAAATTCTCCCTGAAAACTACGGAGTTGGTGGCACGGACATTTCTCAGAGCTCGTCTCTGGTCTCCGCTGCTGCTGCCTGCAGGCAGCGCTGGTTTTATTCATCTGTAAGCTGGAAGTGGAGGTGAGCTAAATTCTTACTATTTAAACATTTGAGCAGTAATGAAAGCATCAGACAGAATGACGTTTTGCTCTTAACGGTAGTTTATGAAGTAGTCAGACAAACAGCTGGGAAAATGCTCCTGTTCCGTGTTTTCATCACTATAAACATTCAGTCACAAACGTGCCTTAAAGCAACAGAAACGCTCCAAAACCTTTCTGATAGTTTTCTAAACACTTCTGTCGGTTTATTATAGATTTTGTCTAAACGCTGCGTGCGTTACTATAACTCAGCAGCGAGGTGTGTGTTGAAGCGCTCAGCAGCTGATCTGGAGCTAAAGGGGCGGATGTTCAAATTTAGACGCATCAGGGCCAGTGAGGAACGAGGAAGACGTGATCAGACGGCAGACCCGCAGAATCGCTGCTGCAGGCGTGAATCTGCAGGTCTGCTGCCGTAACCGTCTTGGTGTGACGGCGGGACTTCCCATGTAAGGAAGGTCCGCTCACCTGTTCACCGCTCAGACGTCAGATCATTGATTCCTTGTCACGATCTTTCCTAGATCATCCTCNAGAGGGATTTAGTGCAAAGATCTTCATGAACATGTTTTGTATTGACCATAGAACTATTATAACTTAAGAAAAATGTCATAAAATGTTCTCCGATGTCCAATTTCAAAGATTTTCCTGCAAACATTTTTCTAAACATTTTAATCCTGCCTTCTTTTTTGCTTTTCATTGAGCAGAGTTATTAGATCTTCCAGATTTGACCACTGGATGCAAATGAAGTCTTTCATTCTGCTGCAGTTGATGATATTTATTCCTATAAGTTACCACAAAATGGTATGTTTAAAAAGTGTGATGTAAACTTGAAAGTATGGAAGTTGTTTATAAAACTTTGATCTCAACTAGCAGATATTCCTCATCAGTCCTGTAGGCTGTAGACTCTATTTCTCTCAACAATAGCTGTTCAGGAAGCCTTTTACAACTGGTAAGATAGTTTTAAACAGTTATATGATAAAATATTAGCAAAAAACTACATGAATGCTCTTTTGTCAGCAATATAATGACGATGATGTTTCACATTGTTAATAAAGACTGCAGCCCTCTAAAGGACATACAAACACACCGCGATGCAGCATCATCATCTGAGAGGGGAGACGGTTTTGGATGTTGTCTACTGTCTTAAGGCAAATGATGTCATGATGCTGAAAAAGCGCCCTGCAGCCCATTCACTTAACTAAACAAACACACACACATGCATGCACGCACATGCACTAACACACATTTAAGCACACAAATACACACCCATCACCATTGGTCATGAACTGTTTGGGCTATTTTAGGTGATAGATAGATAGTAAACAGCAAACTGCAAGCAAGCCTGAAGTTTTATGGACACCATTAAACATGTTAAACTAACACATGCATGCACACACACACACACCTACATAATAAAACCACACGCACATTTGCGATGAAAGGTACTACAAATTCATACTGCAGTAATGACAAGATTTAGTGGACTGTAAAAAATGCATTTACTGTTTGTATGCATTTGAGGAAATAAGCAAAAGGGAGGGTAGGAAAACAACAAATGCAGGTATATGTAGGATTAATGTGTTTGCATTCAGGCTTTAATTTATTTCATCATTTTCTTCTTGTTTAATCATTGAAATGATTGTTTCTAGACAATATGCCCAACGTGCATGCATGCATGGTTTGTTTCAGACAATAAAACCTTGTTCCTTTGCCAGCACAATCAGTCTGGATCCCTGATTTTATGGTGGGGAGCAGCATGCCCAAGTGATCACACAAACATGAACAAAAGCTTCATGTTTTCAGGGACAGATCCGAGTTAAGAGAATTTTTTTAAAATGGTAAATGGCCTGTATTTGTATAGCGTCTTCTTAGGGTTCTACAACCCCCCGAGGCGCTTCACAACACAATCAGTCATCCACACATTCACACACACATTTATACGCTGGTGGGGATGAGCTACAACGTAGCTACAGCCAGTACCGCGGGAAGTAGGGGTGCTGGAGGGGCTGCAGCACCCCCTGCTGGTGACCTCAAATATTTACCACTATGGCAAAAAAGCGGATTTTAGACTTTTTTGGGAAGCCTCGAGAAAACAAAAGGAGATGCAGCAACAGTGAGTTCTGGGGTATATTGTCATGTATCCGGTCCAAGATAGTGCATTGACAGTTTATTTGCAGTTTATTTTGTGCTTTTTTTGTATTTCAGATACTTTTTAACACGAACAAACTTGTCCCTCATTCTCCTCCACCTCTTCGTGCACTCACCACCTCTAAACCCACGTTTACCATAATTTCCATCCACGAATAAAACGCTTGTTGCATATCTTTATAGTCCTCCAGCCACGGGACCACACTGTTCATGTCACACTGTGAGAACTCCAGAAAGGTGCCACACTGAACGGCGCAACCTTTCACTGAGCCAGACTGCACGACGTCTCGCTCCAAGAGGACGTGCCATGTCACGAGCGCACCCCCCAAAAAGCATACGTTACAGATAAGCAATACAACGCTAAAAAGAGAAAAAAGCGCCACAGTAAACACTTTTTAGTGTCAGCTCATGACCCAGCTCATCTTCCTCAAAGAGGAAGAATTGATGCGCATTGGCCTCAGACTCCAGCTGCGCGTCTCCTTTTCCCGTCTTCCAGCTAAACAGCTGATCTGTCTGCTGGACATCCATCCTTCTCATCCTCCTTTATACATAAAAAACACTAAACTACAGAGAAGTAACTATCTATCTGCCACAGATCGCTCCAATATCTGAAGTTTTGCCGTCTGTCTCAGTGACAGCGCCTCAGCGCACCTTTTGACCCCTGCTGCCAGGTCACGCAGCAGCATCCTCTGTCCCTCAGCAACAAAACGCTACTGAACCCATTCTTAGTTTAATCATTTTAGTATAACTCCGGTTTTATTTAACAAAAATAAAAACTGGTGTGTAGTTTATAATCCGCATTTTAAACATACCGTAAGTTGAAACCAAAGGCTGTATATATAAGATTTGAAACGGAAACTCAGAGAGGCGGAGTCTTGCTGCTGCGGCGTCTCAAAGGTGTGTTTTCATTGGTCAACTGCAGACGGGAGTCGTAGGTTTTCGAGCAGTGCTGAAGAGTTGGAGTGTGTCTTCTTTCTAATAATGAGACTCGTATCAATGCATATACTACACGTAGGCTATGATTCACCTGGACATAACGAGTTGAGCGCAGCTGAGCTTTTTTTTTTTTCAGCACCCCCTGCTGAAATAATGTTCCCGCGGCTATGCCTCCAGTCATCTAACTGGAACCAGTTAGTGTTCCCCTTTGGTACGTTCATACTGTGTGTTTTTTTTCGTAATTCTTTTACTTTTTGTTCTTTATAAAACACAGATAGATCTTTCTTTACCTTATTGTGCTGACGTTTCGATCGTCGCTGCGATCTTCATCTGAGCTAAGCCGCTGAAAGCAGCTTCACTTCCGCTTCCGTTTATGTGCGGGCAGCAGGGGGCAACGACATCGCCCCCTGCTGCCCGCGCCGTCCTGCTCGATGACGCAGTCCCATGCATGGTCCAACGCGTACACCCCGTCGTCCCTGTTCATGGTTCCCCGTCCACGGTTCCCCGTCCACGTCTCCTTATCTCAATATCTTTAATCCATCTTTTATATTTTTGTTGTTCTGTGTTGATTATCCTTGTTCTGTCCCAGTCCATGATGTGGTTTTCTCTGGTGCAATGATCTGTGACTGCTGATTTCCTTATTGTGCTCTCTGCTTCTTGTTTTGTTGCTCTTGTGTGTATTCTTCTTGTTTCTTTTTCACATTCTTCACAAAAAAACGAGTTAGTGTTCCCGATCATTTCTTTAGTCCCGCTGTAACCAGCTTCAGCACTCTTGGGTCTGACTCAGGTTAGTGCCTGTTCTAGTGTCCTTTTTAAAAATTTGTATTTATAGATAGGATATGCTTTTACTAGATTATGAGAAATGCTAATAAAAACACCTAATTATACAAACAAGTGTGGCAAGGTGGACAAACCGAGGACCCAGGCGGGATTCGAACCTCAGACTCCCAGGTGAGAGTCATGCGCGTTAACCAGTCAGCCAAAGGGATATCCCTGTGGCCAAGCAGCCCAGGCGCACAATCAATCGGGATACAGTGACAGCACCCTGTCACACAAGTGACACTGGAAAATGAGAACCTGGTGCAAAAGTCCATTTATTTCAGTAATTCACCTAGACTGAGCGACCATTTAAAGGCTCAGGAACCCTTTGCAGGTGTTTTCTATTTGCAATTATAAATTTTAGTTGATTGGGGTCTTGTTTCATTTAACACAGTGATATTTGAATAATTAAAAAGCATTTTTTTAGAAATGAAGAGCTTGAGTTTACGATAATAATATCCATGTCTGTTGTTTGATTCTCTGCCTCATTATTTTTAATAAAAAAATTGCTTTGGGGTAAATTTTCTTGAGCGATTAAAATGTGAATAATCAAGATTAATATATTACAAAGCCTCTAATTAATTAGATTCATTTTTAATCGAGTCCCACCCCTAAATTATTACCCTTCACAAGAAATGTACTAAGAAGTTGTTCTCTGTATCCTAGCTCTCAGATTGGCCACAGGTCGATGATCGCCTTTGTTGTCGTCTCGCCTGATCTGCAGCTGCATGTCTTGGACACTCGGGTGGTGGGAGGGGCAGAGCTGTCAACTGACCACTACCTGGTGGTTTGGATTGGGCTCTCCAATCACTGGAGCTGAGGTGCTTGAGGTAGCATCAAGCATTGGTGGAGGCAGGAAAGGTCAGGAGTAGATTGCTGCTGCTGGAGCTCAGCTGCAGCCGAACTAAACCAAATTCACGTCTGGTTATTTAATCCTTTTCCTTTTTGTGGCGCTGCGACGGCCGATTAGGGTTCGGTGTTCTAGCGGAGGTTTTATCAGGAAAAAAACATTCAGGCAGCCCACCTTGTTAAATTAGTGCAGGTAAAAGTCTAACAAATACACCTGAAAACATGTCTTACCTTTAGTTTACCTCCTCGCATTGTTAGAGCAACACCTTGTAATGTTTTGATGGTATGATGTCATTTCCTGTCATGTTTACTAACATTACTGCACATTATACACATTTGTTTACTTTATTGATACTGAGAGACACTATGGTCGGTGTTCATGTTGGTATTTATCAATCATTACCGTTATTAGAACTATTATAGATATAGTTTCTTTATCCAAAGTGTGAATTTTTCATATTTCTTTAGTTAAATATGTTAACATTTCATTACACAAGTTGAAAATGATTGCATCAGAAGAAAAATACATCCATTTTAGTCGACTCAAATCAGACTAAAACCAATTAGACAAAATTAAAAAGAATTTTAGTCAAAAGTCTAAATTAAATTTTTTTTTCAAAATGAACACTGCCTCTACCATTGAAGACGTTTCATGTGTTGATAAATGTAGCGATACCTTCTATAAAAACAATCCTAGCCAACTTTCCAAACTGAATAGATGGATAAACACAAGTCGTTGGAGTCATCATCAAACATTTTGATTTCTCAGGACAACAGATGTGATTACATCATTATTATAGGAAGCACAAATGTTAGCATAGCACCACATTAGCAGTGGAATGCCACGGTTTCCTCTGGACTCCCAGACAGGCCTCCGGTGATCTGGTAATGATTGCCCTTTTTGCAGCAGAATGAAACCGCCTGAGGACTTGGCCTGAGTTAAGGAAGAGTGATGATCTTTGGCCGATAAGAGAACCACGCTGTGGCCACTTCCATCTATTCTAGCCACATTCTGCCCACATACAAATGCACTGCATGACGCTGTCGCTCCACCAGTGATGTTTTCTGGAAGTCCAACTGTGGGAGTCTGAAGTCCGGGATGTGCTGTGAAGCTCCTCGGGGGAAGCTAGTGCTGTCCTGCACCCTGGCATTTTAAAATGCCATTCTCTCTTCCTGGGGGGGGCTTCCTGGCCCCATCTGCAGAACTACACCAGATGGCCAACTGGACAACTGCTATGGAGCCTTCTGGTGCCATCTTCATGCTACATATGCTTCACCCTGCGGCTATGACTTCCCAGTGATTGGAGATTCTCACAGTCCCTCACAACCGTCACCATGACAACCACTGTTGTAGGCAGCGCGAGCAAAAGCAAACATACAGCAGCACACAAACTCAATTTAAACCATAAGTCACCATATGTGGAAGAATCTAAAGCAACAGTGGAAACACTAACGATTTTACAGAAACGTGGTTTAATGTCGCTGAAAATCAGAACACACGGGTTCTGAAGCTCAGTTCTTGGAACTGGAACCAGGTGAGATGCATTTTGGTCGGCTGTGATAACACCTGTACTCACATGTAAGCTTCTGACAACAACTGGACTAATGATGATAAATGAGCCACACGTGTGTAGCACCTTTCAGAGCCAGAGGACTCCAAAGCGCTTTACTCTACAGTGAATCATTCATCCATTCACATGGTGATGATGATGAGCTACAGTGTAGCCACAGCTGCCCTGGGGCGCTCTGACAGACTACTACACCTGATGACCTCATTCGTACCTGTGAGCTCACACCATTGTTTTGGTTGATAACAGGAGCTGTCAACCAGTAAAAAATGAGATAACTTCAAAATGTTTCTGTGTTGTTGTTTTTAATAGCTGTCAGCCATCTTTAATCAGCTGGGGTAGAACCAGAGCCACCTCTGGACTCTACAGACACATCTGGCTTCATCAGCTCTTTAATATGCTGCTTTCTGCTAACTCAATTCAATTCTTTTAAAAACAATATAGCTGACATTTCACAACCTGTTTAAATGGTAGTAGAATGCAGGAAATGCTCAACTCCATTTTCTCCATAATCACTGATACTTAATCGAAATCAATCCACAACAACCCTGTGATTAATCAGATTAAACATTTTAATTCCTAATCATTTTAATTGGTTTGGTCTGAGTTAATTATCATGTCCTTTAATTCTCATCATATATATATATATAGTTACATGTTAAACAGGGAATGGTTGCTGCTGTCTGACACAGAAACTGCTCTTTTCTTCATGAAGTGTAGAAACAAATCATTTGAGCGAGACTTTAAATTACCTGCAAACTAAAAAGAACACCTGTCTGATTCGCCGTATCTACAACAAGTAGGTTGGCGATAACTAAGGGTTGTTTGCATAGCTTCTAAACTGGCAACAAGTGAGCTGGGTTATATTAAGAGATTCTAACAGTGTGTGAGCGTCTAAAGGAGTCAGGCTCCAGTCTTTTTGCTGAAGGGGGAGGTTTTATGCTCCATCTCTGCATCCAGTCTGCTTTTTCACACAGAGAAGAGCATCCAGGCTTCAGCATGCTGGACATGCGGGTCAGAACGTCTGCAAGTTCACAGACTTAAGTGAGCAGAAGATAAATGAGGGAAATAATGTTTAATCTCAGACTGCATGCCCTTTGGAGATCTGCTTTAGTTGGACTGATGCATCTATTAATAAAAATGTTTGAGCATCCGAGCTCGTATCCCTTTTTGGAAGTGAATCTTGCTCAGGACATCCCAGAGGCTCTGCATGGGGTTCCGGTCTGGACCAGCAGGTAGAATCCTGGTTCCGTCACCCTGGAATATGGCTGTGCCATTAATAGAAATCTGTCAATGGAAATCTCTGCTTAGTCACAAAGAGAAACTGCGTGTTTGGGTATAAACTGTTGTTGACCTTGGACAGCACCAACAGCCACTCATACCGCTGACGTGAGCGATGATGCTCCTGTCTACTCCCTGCTTCAGCCGGCTCAAAACGACTATTTCTGTTCATTATGAAGCCCGTTACTATCAGTTGGTTTGTTTGCTCTTGGGGGGGTCAGACTACAGTTTTACATATGGAGGTGATTTTGTTCCATCTGCCTATCACTATAAAGTCTATTCTACTCTAGACAACCATCTAGAGGGATTTCAATCATCCAGGTCAAAACTGATACTTTATATAAACACAAGTAAAACTGATCGTGACCTTTAATACCAACAGAACCGTTGCAAGTAGAACTTTTTATGCCCTTAACTTCATATTTTGGTCCGACTGTTAAGAAATTCCAAAGAGACAACACAAGCACAGCTGCTCATTATCTTTGTTCTGTTGTTCAATCACTCCATCCTCCAGGGAGAGGAAGCCATGGCATCTCTGTGCCCTTGCCAATACTTTGTGGAACAAACAAAGTTGTAAAGCAGAACCAGGAACTAATTTCATTAGCGGCTGCCATTTGTGACTGATTACAGGGTGTTCTCAGTGGCAGGCAAGCAGGTCCAAAGTTCTGGGAGGTTAATAACCAGTAACAATCAATTACTTATCCAATCTGATATGATCAATGGGGTTTCCAATCAGGCAGACAGCGAGAGGAATACAATAAAAGCCCAAATATGCTAAATAACCATCCTGCAGCTTTACGCTTCAGCTCAATTTATGATAATCTCCTAGACAGTAGGAGAAAGACAGCACGATAAAAAGTCCTGAGCTCTTGAGCTAGAGCACAAGAAGCACAGTTCAAGTCAAATAAAAACTGAAGCTTTAAATAAAAATATGATGATGAGAATGAAAGGAAATGATAATTAAATATGTTCTCTGTGGGAGGAGAGCAGCAGTAGCAGTGATTTAATCGTGTCATTGGTGAGGCTCTTGTGTTGCCGTACATCATCACGAACAACAGCGGTTCTTGTGGTTAGGCTGCTGCTCAGAGATCTGCTGAAACACCGGAACAGGAGCCTGTTAGCGGGCTGAGCTGACTGCGTAATGCTAGCCGTTAGAGCCTGCTTACCCTTATATACTGCTAGCTACCACAGCCCACTAACATCACAGTAGAACCTAGTCCACCACTGGAAGTGGGTCGGAAAAGAGCTGTTAGCCGCTGGCAAACCAAACTCTCCCATTCTAAATGTCTTCTTCGTGTTCATCTTTGTTTAGTTAACTTGAAACAGAAATGTTTTATCCTTCTTCTGTCTCTGTCTGGTAATGTTCAGCCCACCCAGAGCTCTCTCTGGTGCCCGATGATTTCACAGCCAGATCAGGCCTAAAGGTCTGGAGTCTGGTTCTTAAACCTGATTCAGTTCAAAGTCGGGACAGACAGCCGAACCAGACTGAAACTGGAACAAACCAGTCTCAGATCAGGATGTTGCTATCAACGTTTTCCTCTGCAGCGGTGCCAGGGAACAGGTTCATCTACAAAAACCTGACCTTTTTGTGTTCGGCACCGGGCTAAATGTTGCAAAACTACATATTTGTTTCTGATAGATTCCACAATGCAGGTAAATGTAAGTCACACCTGGGTAGAGCACAGAGAGAAGTTGCCTTTAGTCATCACTGCCAAAAGGTTTCATGCAATGCCAAGAAAATCTAATGATTTACATAGTGAGACTGTTTGCCACAGCATGAATGTCTGATTGTGCACACACCACAGCAGATGGCAGTTCTGAGTCTGAGCCATTTGTGTGCACTACCCACAAATGAAATGGAGGTTTGGGACCTCACGCTTTGCTGATGCAGCTGAATGTCTGGTTGTGTCTCTGTGCAGCTTTCAGACCCTGAAAATGATGTCAGAAATATGAAAGCTATAGAAAATCTGTTAATGGTAGCTGAACTCATATCTGATGGTGAAGATAATAAAAACGTTTCACATAAAATAAAGAGGCATTTGCAGGTGTGACGCTGTCCTACAGCATATTCCTGCTGTCAGGCTAAAACCTGTAGCTCCATTTTTCACCATTTTCACAATTAGCCCTCAAGACCATCATAGGATGTCCATAAAGACCAAGTTGTCTCCTTTTTTCAACACATCAGCAGTGGTCTCTAGTATAAATGAATGCCTTGTGAGTCGATCTCTGTGGGGGGAAAGCTCTGGTGCTCCTGTTTCAGGAACTAGAAGTGAGCCAGATCAGAGCTGAGCTGAACACGGCAGGATTTTAATCTTATTTCCTGATATTTGGACATCTCGTCCCTGATTGGCTAAGAGCAACGCGACTATCTCTCTTTGCTCTGTAACGTTGATGTTTTATCTCGATCCTTGGGCCTTTGCTTTTTTCTCTATACCTTCTGCCACTGGGTAATATTCTCCATAAACACAATATTTCCTTCCACCTGTACGCGGACGACTGTCAGATTTATCTGCCTGTTAGGAACACTGGCGCTCCCTCTGTGCAGCCGCTGATGGACTGCCTCAAGCACATTAGGATCTGGATGGCGCTCAGTTTCCTAGGGCCTAATGATGATGAGACGGAGGTCATGTTGTCTGGGCCTAATGTTCCCGATGAGATGTCCAAGAGCGATTTGTCCTTCCTTGCACCCTTTTGGAAGTCTCTCATCTCAAACCTGGGAGTTAGAATGGACCCCCTACGGAACTGGACAGCCATGTTAATGCAGTTGTGAGATCATGTCTTTATCAGTTGAGGCACCTCAGAAGGATCAAGCTGTTTCTCCCAAGTAGCTGCCTTGAGACTGTAATCCATGCCTCTGTCACATCTAGGCTGGACCACTGTCTGGGGTCTCTCAGGTGCGGTTGGTCGCCTCCAGCTGCTGCACAACAGTTCCTGATAAGATGCCCGGGCATATCACACCAATCTTGGCTTCCCTTCATTGGTTGCTGGTGCATTTTAGGATTCATTTTAAAATTCTCTTAGTAGTTTTAAATCACTCAATGGCTCTGCACCTACTTATCTTTCAGACCTCCTAAAACCTTACGCACCGTTCCATTCACTTAAGTCAGCTGGTCAGATGTTGCTGGAGGTACCAATCATCCGCCGCAATTCCAGGGGAGAGCTTTTAAAGCGGCGGGACCGAGACTTTGGAATGCCTTGCCCCTTCAGGTCAGACAGGCCTCCTTGCTCTGTGTTGTTAAATCTCCCACTTTCATCTTTGGCTTTAAATCTAGTATAAAACGGCTCGTCTTCTTTCTTGTTTTTTTGTGTGGTTTCAATGGAAAGCACTTTGTACAACTGTTGTAACTTGAAGGTACTTCACAAATAAAATGGTATATGGTATCTCCACAAATAAGGAGTTGCTAATGCTAACGGTTAGCTTCTACTAGCCCAGATGTTCTCTGCTGTTTCCTGGACGCTAAACCAACAACAGCCTTCCCCGTCGTGAGTCCAGATGGGTGAGTCCATGAATGTTCAGTGACAGTGTGACGTAGATCTGTCAGGATTTTCTAATCCTAGAGTTTCACCTAGAGTCTATTTTCTATCAGAAGCTAATGCAGGAGATAGGTGGAGGAGACTATTTTCATGTTCAGCCTGCAGGAAACACTCAGAGTGACTGATCATGTTTAAAAAATAACAAGTAAAAAATCAGTGAACTTGCCCTTTAAATATGGCTTGTATTGTTTATTTATGATCTAAAGTATTGAATGTTGAATAAGTTGTTTTATAAACAGATTTAATCAAAATAGATAACTTGAACAAGTCCCGATATGAAGCAGCAACGTTTTTACCAGAATCTGCAAAAGCATTAGATAACTGATAAAACAGGTCACATGAAGCACACAACAAGCAGCAGACAACTGGGTTTTTCTAATAAACACTCTATGCCAGATCTCCTAAAAGTTGATTATAGATTAACATATTTTCTGGAAACTAAAACATGAATGGAAGAAGGGAAATCATTTGACCTGGAAGACTGGGATTTGAAGGATTGTGGAAAAGGAAAGATTTGTGGATCATTCTGACCGTCACTGGCTTTTTGTCGGACTCCGAACCCGCAGCAAGGGAGCAGGTAGAAAACTCTAAAGCAACTAGAGAATCCACCCCCTAGCCAATCAGTGACCCACTGTTTATGGCCCGGCTCCAGGGGCGGTCCTAGACCATAGGGCGCCTGTAGGACAGACCACCACTGCCTGGCTCGGTACACAAGGAACTACGTCAAAACAGGTACTGAAAGGGGACGGCAACCACAGAGCTGTTACTGATGGAAACAGCTTGAAACCTCATTATTAATGACAAGGACCATTTCAAATCTGAACCTTGTTACTATTTGAAACATGAACTGCAAACATCTGCAGACTGAGATCAACTGAACCAAGAGCTTATTTCCCTGAAACAGAAACTGAATTCAGTACACCAATACAAGTCCCCTGAACGCATGGTAAATAAAAGCAACAAGCCAAAAGTTTGCAATGAATTCAAGGAGGATAAATCAGACTCTGTAGATTCTGAAAACTTCCCCTTCATAAAGGAACCAGCAGATTGCACCAAATCTCCAGTGACCCTGTTACGCCCCTCTGCTTCATCATTGGTCTGGCTGTGATCAAGCAGCAATTACTGAGTGGCTGCACCTGTGGGTGCAGCATAAAAGACTGCTTGGTGCAACTCCAGAGAGAGAGACTGATCAGATTGCACCTGTGAGTGTTTGTTGCCTGTGTGGCATTTTGTGTGCAGCCTTTTGGAGTCCGTTTTTAACCAAATACCTCAAAACCTTTTACCATGTGTCCAGTCCTCCTCCATTTGTTGCAGTCCCACGAGTCGGGTTGTAACAGACCCAGATTTCCTAACCGCCATCGTCATTGCAGGAATGGGTTGGGGTTCACCACTTTGGGCCAAACTTCATCACAAAGTGGTGAACCAAATGAGACATCTGCAGCACATACTGTACAAAGATTCAAGGAGTCAGAGGAAATCTCCATGCATTAGAGATGAGACCAGCTTTGAGAGGGCAGCACTACCAGAGAACCCCAGGGAGTCTGCCACGGACCACATACTGGTGTACACAAGACACAACCCCACCTGATAGTGAGTTCTCTCTGCACGAGCACCACTCTGTCTAGAAGAGAGCGTTTCTAGTTGCCTTTGGGTGAAACAGACTTTCAGTTCTGCACGTAAAAAGAAAACATCCTCCCTGTTGTCTATGTAGACATAACTAGGCTATTATATGGTTTTAGATGTGGGTAATGTTTGTTTAGTTGATTAAAGAAAAGAGCATAGCCCACCAAAACGTAGTTATGGCTTTTAGAGACACACACACAATCAATATTCTTCTACTTTACATTAGTTCTGTAGTGTTGTAAGAATTTCTGTGACACTTTGACCTCGAGACTGAGGTACGGGTGTGTGTTCCATCAACATGATGGTGGTGAACTGCTTGTTCCACTGAACCAGGAATCACAGAGCTTATAGAAGACCGGGTCTGGGTTCATCCAGTTGTCTTTGTGTGCCTCTTTCCCATCACAGCCAGAATAACTAAAACCATTTTTCCACGAGGCAAAATCAGTGTCACAACAAAAACTCCAGTGTGAAATGGCCATGTTCCATGTTGTTCTTATAGCACCCCCCC
>SSNS01000005.1:413532-431102 GCA_006937985.1 Aphyosemion australe | reverse complement strand
GATGGGCGACCGGAAAAAATAACCAATCATCAAATCGAATAGGCGGGACTAAATAAGAAAAGAACCAATCAGAGTCTGGAGCCGGCTGTTGTTTGAAAAAGCTAGCGGTAAGCAAACATAAGATGTTTATGCCGGTAAAAGTTATGTCTGAAGGGATAAAATGTCCGCGGCTGGAAGGAAAAGCTTCAAATGTGACCATCTGAGACGTATTTGCTTGGTGAGTACACACCCGGGGTTTCCCCTGGTTTTAAAAGTGTTACGGTGTTGTTAGCAGCGAGCGGAGGCGGGGTGGGAGTGGTCAGCACATTACTGCTGGTGCCGTTCGGTTTGAGCTGCGGGCCTGCGGCACCGAACCGAGTTCACGCAGGGTCAGCGCGCTGCGCATCTTGTTGTCTAATCATTTTTCTTTTCTTGGCGCTGGTACGGCCGATATGATCAGTGTTCGGTGTTCTAGCGGTGTTTTTGAGGAGAAACGTTCAGGTGTCCCACCTTGATAAATCAGTCTAAGCACAGTCTAAGAAAACAATTCTTACCTTTAGTTTACCTCTTTGTATTATAAGAGTAACACCTTTTAATGTTTTGATGGTATGATGTCATTTCTTGTCATATTACTGCACATTATACAGAGTTTTTTTATTTTATTAATACTGAGAGGCACAATTTCAAACTGTCAGTGTTAAATTAGGTATTTTCCATTATTATTGTTATTAAAACAATTATAAATGTAGAGTTGTATTGATCCAAAATGTAAAATGTGATTTTTACATATTTATTTACAGTTTCAAATGGGTGTAGTTAACATTTCCTTTACACAAGTAGAAAAATTATTGCATCAGAAGAAAAATAAACGTGTTTTAATTTTAGCCTTATTTTAGTCGACTAAAATAAGACTAAAATAAAAACTAATTGGACGACTAAGACTAAAACTAAATTAAAATTTCTTGTCAAAATTAACACTGGTCTTGTACACTAAATCCCTCTCACATTAAGCAGTTACAGTCCTTTTATTCCTGACATCATACCAAGGCTCTGTCACTTTGAGGAAGCAAGCTGGAGCTGGCCACGCCCACTTATTCCCCACTCAGGCTGCTATAGGCTGAGAAGCTCTGACATCTGGGAGGGGCTCAGAGTAGAGCTGCTCTTCCTCCATCGGCAGCTCTCTCCTCTTCTGTTTGTGACATCACAAACGGTGAGATGTTGAAACGGCTTGTTTTAGACAGATAATAAATAACACTGACAGGAAAACAAATGGACAGGTTTTTATTCACGTTTGGAGAGTTTATGGAGGCTGAATGACATATGGGGTCATACTTCATAAAGTTTAAATTATACATAGAAGCCAGATCTGCCAATAACATTTAAATAAACATAATATCACCTCATATTAACTCATTCACTGCCAGCCGTTTTCTGATCAAAAAGCCCCTGACTGCCAGCGTTTTTGAGTGTTTTTCCTGTTTTTTGAAGAGTCACAGAACATTGTGCTCTATGCTCATGTAAACGCCAAAACTACCTAAAGAAAGAGTAGACTCACTTCTACATCAGGAAGAATCACCGTATTTCTAGCGTTATCCGTTTGTTCACAATCTGGTGCCCAAGCGCCGCTCCGGAAGCATTTCTGGTTGGCGCATCGTTTTTTTCACAGCAGCGGCCCAAAACAAACTCCTAATCCATTGATTTTCCACTTCCTGATCACGTGATGTGTGACATACACGGATGAAGATCCGCTTTAGACACGTGATGTTTGTTCTCACGGTGCGGGGGCTCGCTCTGACGCCCGCCCTGTAAAAAAAGCAAATGACGACTAAAGTTGTCAATGGCAGTGAATGAGTTAAATGATGCTGGGTTGGCGTCAACAATGACATCTCCAATAACACACTTACCACAGAATACCACACATGCTGTAATAGGATGTATGCGCCCACGCCAACGGTCAGTACTGTTTAACAAGGTGGAACTGAAGCATGATTAGAGCAACAAAATGATCTAATTAAGGTTCAAATGGAAATACAAGCCTCTATGTTGGGGGGGGGGGGCAGAAAACAAGAGGTAGGGTGACTCCACTCCATCCACCCTACCAAGTGTCATTCAGAAATACTACAGACATGTCAACTCCACCATTCCTAACTAGTAACGAGTCTTACAATGGCTGTCTTCCCACTGTGTGTGTGTGTGTGTGTGTGTGTGTGTGTGTGTGTGTGTGTGTGTGTGTGTGTGTGTGTGGTATAAAGCACTTTGGGGGGTTGTAGAACCAGAAGGCACCATATCAAATACAGGCCACTGTTTTCTGGTTACAAACTGGTGTCATCAGGTGATTCTGTTCTCGGATGTTTCTGTTTGCAGCAGGTTGGTTTCTTTAAACATGAAACAATAAGATTTCTCACCACTGATTTCATCCATTTCTTTCTTCTGCAGTTCACCCAAAGAGGAGTGCATAAAGAATAACCCCGAGGTTTATTCTGAGGACCTCTATATGCTGAGCTTATTCCAGGCTTCATGGCATGATTAAATTATTGTTTGCTGAGGTTGTTTGGTCTAGCTGGGAGCTCAGTGGACATCAAGGTCAGAAATGGGGAGAAGGCCTGCTATACTTCATGTAATTCTCTTCTATCTTACGTGATTTTGATTTCACCAGAACAAATTAAAAAACGTAAAGCTGCAACGGCAAATTTGGAAAAACAAATTAGCTTAAAACATTGTTTTCATGTCTCTTAACACCACTCTAACATAGCACAGTCATAAATATGTTGTGGAGTTTTAAAATAATAATAATAATAATAAAGTGGTTCTCTCATGTGTCTAAAAACCTCCACCAATAACACGTTTCAGACCAGAACCAACCACTGGATCATCCTCACTTCCCTGGGTCCTCCACTCATTCCACACTCACGTATTCAGCACCAGAACACCACTGGTGTGAGAGGTTCTCCCTCAATAACACCAGAGAAGGAGGAACAGCCGGCTGCTACCACTTCAACTTTAGGACAAACTACCAGAGTCCCAGAAAGAAAAACAGCATTTGAAGTCACGGACAACAAAAGACGTTTGGACCTAGAAAACGGAGACTGGTGTTTAGCGCTAGCTCGTTGCCTCTGGCATCGCGGGTTTCTGGTTCAGGCAGAAGCGTCTCAGAGAAGATACCCGAGGGGAGGGGTGAGTGATCCATGACCATGTTGTGTTCTGTAGATTCGCTATAGCAGCTTTAACGAATTGACTGTACTACAGGCACACTTGAAGTCGCTGTGGTTAGTCATGCTAACAAATCACTCTTGTTATTCTTGTAATTCTGTTGAAATCTTTGTCCCCTTTCACAACACTTTGAAACAAATGTGAATCCTGTGTAGTTCAGTAAAAATCAGTGGGCTCTGACTTTTGTACCACAGAAGCAGCTCCAGGAGAGAGGCCCAAACCGTCCTCTCCCCAGCCAACAGTGGGATCCCAAGGCATTCCCAGGCCAACGTGGGCAGCAGCAGCTCAGGAGCTAGAGCGGGCTGTCCAGCAATCACAGGGTTGTAGGTTCAATCCCAGCTCCCAGCAGAGAATTCTGCTGTTGTGTCCTTGGGCAAGGCACTTATCCTACCTTGCCTGCTGGTGGTGGTGGGAGGGACCGGTGGTGGCTGTGCTCAGCAGCCTCACCTCCGTCAGTGCGCCCCAGGGCAGCTGTAACTACACTGTAGCTCATCACCACCAGCGTGTGAATGGATGGACGTTACGCTGAAGTGTAAAGTGCTTTGGGGGGTTCTGACTCTGAAAGGCGCTGTACAACAGCGGGTCATTTATCATTCTCGTCTAGTCCCGCCTGTTCCACTTGCTGATTGGTTCTTTTGTCCGTTTTCCCATCTTTCCTGTTTTCTGGGGGTTTTTTTACTCTCAATTTTCATTGTCGTCTTTTATTCGTCGATGAAAATGTAAATCAATATTTGTCATAATTTTGTTTTTATAGAAGTTTCTTTTTTGGTTTTAGTTGTTTTTGTGTTCAAAAATTCATCCGTCACGGAAAAAACGAAAAGATTTCATCAGCGAAATGAACAATGTTCTTTAATAGTTCTGCATTTCTAACGGCTGAGGCATCAATAAGAGCTTAATGTGATCATTAAAAATGTGAACAGATCATTTAAATTGCAGCTGTGATCTAAAGACTTGATTATATCATTTAGTTTGGATTCTTGGCATTTACAAAATTCAGAACTTCACACTAACAGACAATAAATATGTGCTGAGTAATGAAAATGATGACATCTCCCATAAAGACACATTTATTTATCCCTCGCTCAGATTCCAGACGAGAGATTTTCTGTGAAAACTTTGATCTCTGGTCAGTAAAATGCATCTACCCTCACAGCTCTGCTCCTGCTGCTGAAGCCCTCTCCTGCTCTAACCCAAAACTACAATCTGAATCCCCAGAGACATCTGCCTCACTGACACCAAAGTGACCTTCACACACACACGCACGCGCACGCACGCACACTGTCTGATCAGTATGGTGCATATATCAGGAAAAAAACAAGTCTCCAAAGCCAGCTGTCCTGTCCGGAGAGAGAATGATCTATGAGGTGATCAAGCTGTTAATGACTTCTTTGGACCTCAGCCAGTCGGTCTTGTCCATGTCGGTGTTGATGGAGGACGCTCCGGTCTTTACTTGTCAGCGTGTGAAACAAGCAGCCCCACAACAATAATTATGTTGATGAAGATTCAATTAAAATGTTTAATAGCAAAAAGAACTGAGGTTAGATATTAGTGAGAACATATTATACTAATAATTACCAAGTTGTCACGTTTACCACAGCCTGGCTATGGACATGAGGTCAGGATAGTCCAGATCCAGCAGGTGTCTAAATGTAGCTTTTGGATTTATTCTGTCTAAAGATGACAGCTTAAGACTTTTAGTGGTCCCTGTTCTCACTGGTTTTAACTGATTATCTCTGTCGTAGTTACTTAGTTTATGTGTGTGTGTGTGTGTGTGCGTGCGTGCGTGCGTGCGTGTGTGTGTGTGTGAAGGCTGTCCTCTGAGGCATGCTATATGGTGTATGGAGTACCAGGGTCACCTTTAAGGACCATCTAGTCTCTGTACAACCAAAGCGAGACTTTTTAACCAGCTCCGGTGGCCTAGTGGTAGAGTGTCCGCCCCGGGACTGGGAGATCAGGGTTCGATTCCCGGTCGGGTCATACCAAAGACCTTGAAAAAATGGGACCCGATGCCTCCTCGCTTGACACTCAGCACTAAGGGGTTGGATTGGGGGGTTAAACCACCAAATAGTTCCCGAGCGCGGCCACAGCTGCAGCTCACCGCTCCCCACCATGGGGATGGGTCACATGCAGAGATGTAATTTCACCAGTGTGTGATGATGACTTGGGACTTAAACTTGACTTTAACTTTATCAGCTTCCTTGGGACAAAACTCAACTATTGAACCTCTCCCTGTCTCAGGCTCTTGTTCCATGCTGCCTAAATGCTGCTACAATCATTCCCATCCTGGACAAATCCACCACTGAATGCCTAAATGACTACAGACCCATAGCCCTCACATCTGCAGTCATGAAGTGTTCAGAGCGACTAGTCTCCGACCATCTTTGAGCTCACCGTCCCGCGGCGTTCGACCCACACCAGGTTGCTTACAAGGCAAACACGTCTATGGAGGACACCATCGCTATGACGCTGCACACTGCACTGAGCCATCTGGAAAACAAGAACAGCTATGTCAGGAGGCTCTTCATAGATTTCAGCTCTGCCTTTAATACAATCATCCCAGACATTGTCATCACAAAGCTAACAGACTTCCAGATTGCCCCCTCAACCTGCCCCTGGATAAAGAACTTTCTTACAAATCGGCCGTTCAATTCAATTCAGTTTATTTCTATAGCGCCAAATCACGACGAGTCGTCTCAAGGCACTTCACAAAGTAAACATTCCAATACAGTTCAGTTCATTAAGCCAATCAGTAAAAAAGTTTCCTATATAAGGAACCCAGCAGATTGCATCAAGACACTGACTGTGTGTTGATACAATCCTCATACTAAGCAAGCATGTAGCGGAAGTGGGAAGGAAAACTCCCTTTTAACAGGAAGAAACCTCCAGAGGATCCTGGCTCAGTATGAGCAGCCATCCGCTACGACTCACTGGGGGTTGAGAAGACAGAGCAGGCACACACACACCCCACACACACACACACCCCACACCCACGCCCACACCCACACACACACACCCACACACACACACCCCACACCCACACACACACCCCACACCCACACACACACACACACACACACACACACACACACACACACACACACACACACACACACACACACACACACACACACCACATATATCAAGTAGTGTTTCTATGGCTACACTGTGATTTCTTAGTAGAAGTTCTATTTAGTCAGAGAAACTTTATTGTCTTTATCTGAGTGAATCTATAATTAATTCAATAGGTGAACTAATAGTAGCACATTCTATGTTAAAGGAAGTGAGATGTAATATCAGGAGAGGGAGAATGTTCAGTGGTTGGCAGCAGTGTGCCAGCCGATGGCCCCCTCCATGAGGCAACCACAGCTCAGCAGAACGCCAGTGTAGCTTCTTCTGGGGAGAAAAACACTTTTCACTTTTCACGTGAAACTTGGCCCTCACCGATCCTCCACCAGCCACGTCAGCACTGGCTCTCCACAGGGCTGTGTACTGAGCCCCCTATCTCTTCACCCTGTACTTATCAGACTGCACCGCACTGCACCCAACCAACACAATCTGCAAGTTTGTGGATGACACCACCATGGTAGGTCTCATAACAAAAGGTGACGAGACCGCGTACAGAGCAGACATAAGCAGCCTGTCCAGGTGGTGCTCACAGAATAACCTGTCCCTCAATGCACAGCAAAAAAAAGACTCATACTGGACTTCAGGAGACAAACTCACACACACACGCACACACACCATCATCATCAACAATGAACACATTGAATGTGTCTCCCACATCAGGTTCTTGGGAACCACCATCTCCTCCAACCTCACTTGGTGTGCCAGCACCAGGACCCCAGTGAAGAAAGCCCAGCAGCGGCTGCACTTCCTCCGCGTACTGAGGAGATGCGGCATGGACCGGAAGCTGATGCTGGCCTTCTACAAGTGCTCAGTAGAGAGTTTTATCACATGCTCACTATGTGTGTGGTTATAATCAGCTTGTACCCTGTACGGGTTTGACACAAACACGCTGTTCATGGACTGGACCTTAAGACATAGTACTGGAAAAGGAAGGTGTCTGGTTTGGAACATCAGGGTCTGCTCATTAAGCAAAATCTCAACCTGATTTCAGGTAAGCCTTGCTCAGATGGACCTGAGGGCTGTTCCCAAAGCCAGGCTCTCTCTGACAATTCCAACTCAATTTCCCCAAATTTGGTTACAGGAACGAGGCTAACCTGAAGCCCCGCCCATTCACCATGGTGACACAAGCTTGAGGACAAGCCTGCTCCGTGGCATGATAGCTGTGAGGCTTATTTAAGCAGGGTGGATATGATTGGACGAGGCATGTGATGTCAGAGTACGTCCCGTTTTTATTCTTCTTCTCCTGTGATGTAGGTTGGCAGTTTTCAAGCAACAAAGTGGTGAATTAGCGCCACCTCTGGCCCACAGCAGCAGCTGCAGCGTTGTTTCTGATGGCTACATTATTAATAAATTATGGAGTTTAAACTTTTAAAATGGAGTTCTAATTGGATTTACAGCCTAACATGTGTGTATTTAATCTTCATTTGCAGCAGGAGCGTTTCATTCCACTGATGTTGCTCCTGATGTCAGCATTAGTAATCAGTATCATTACATATCAGCCCATAGAATCAACATGCTGTCCTCTACATGAAGATGTTAAATAGCCTTAAAGTGCCTTACACTGGTACCATAATACATGTGGAAAAGGAAATGCTTTATTGATGTGACTATAGATCTTAAAGTAACACAGAGCAGTTTCCTGCTCCTCCGCCCTACTGGTTGAAAGTGGAATTACAACTCTCGTAAACAACCCTGCTGCAGCCTGCTGTAGCTAGCGCTAACAACAACACTAACATGAGCCAACTAATATTAAAATAAACCACAAAGTAAAAAGATCCACACTGTTGGACAAAAATATTATTACTTACAAGTCCAGCAGCAACAAAGCCAGGTCACCATCAGTCCGTGATTTTGTAGCCTCCTTTAGCTCCCTCAAACTAGCGTAGGCCACGCCGATGTTCACTCTGGTTTTAGCTCTTTACTTCACCTCCAAAGATATTACTGTTGTTGTTTTAACATTCAGGAAACAGCAGAGAACGTCTGGGCTAGTAGAAGCTAACCGTTAGCATTAGCAACTCCACCACACAGCAGAACTCCTCCAGGCTTGTGTTAATTGTGGAGATAAAACTTCCATGTCACAAGTCAGTGGTAGTCGCATTCCTGTTATCCAATCCGAAGTGAGATGTCCAAATATCAGGAAATAAGACTCCAGATCCTGCTTTCTGCTGCCGCTCTGTGCTGCAGCAAACTTGTTGGTGCTGATCCAAGCAATTAAGGGATTTTTGTGCCCTGAGTACAACTTTCACTGCATTCATTCCTACCAGAGACCATTGCAAATGTATGGATTAAACGAGTTCCCCGCACCTTTAAAGGCACACTTGGTAGTTTTCTTTGCTTTTAGCATCTCTAGAGTCTATTATTAATTCACGATTTTAAAATCAAAAGGTAAACTTGTCTCCTGGCTGTGCGTTGGTCTTTTTAACACCTTAATCTAACAGCTGAAATGTCTCCTCAGCCTTCATTAGTGTCTACAGGAGCGGTTCATCACTAAATCAAACACATCAGCTGTGTTCATGATCTAAAACATGCAGGAAACATGCTGGAAGCAGACTGCAGCACCAGGCATGTCAGCTCCACTTTACTAAGTCCAACAGGGACCGGACCGCTACTCTGAAGTTGCAAGTGTGGTATTCTGGCGACAGAGGGCGGTGGGGGTCTGAGTGACATCATTAACCCTGTAAAGGTCATTTTAGCACAAACTGGCTCAAGAACATGATTTAAAATATGAAAAGGTTGCAGAATGTGGCTTTAAGGACTTACGAAGTCTTCTATTCACCTAAGACCTCAATGTCTTCCCAAGGCCATATACAGCTTTAAAGTATCTGATTTTTCTTTGACATAGATGTGGATATTCGTGAATTAGGACCCTGCTGGGAATACTGATGCGTGCATAGTGGATGAACAATAGCAGAGCAGCATGAACAGCACAGTTGACCTGGGGGATCCTGCATGTATGTCTATGTGTGAGTAGTGACACTGAGGAAGTCTGACAGAGTTGTTCTCTGTCAGCAGATGGAAGCATGCATAATTCAGTTGAGAGGCAGTTACATGCTGTTTCTCTTCCCGTCTCATCACCGCTCCCAAATTCAGACAAGGCAGGATTTAGCTACAGAGGAGAAGCAGGGCTAGAAGTCGTGTCCCCTCTTTGGTCCGATGCCCAGCTCCTACCCAGCCACCCATGCATGCACAGAACAAGGGGTCGAATCAAAGCAGTGACAGAAAACAGAGCTGCTGCATAAACATGACTTCACCGTTCATTTACAGCACATTTCTGATTTTTATGAATTAGGGGGAAACTATTTCATGGACAACATTCTAATTATTCATTCGGAGTTCTTTAAAACATTTTTTATCAACACTGAGAAGAAGGATAAACAGAAATAGTCCATGGTAGATTATTTTTGTTTGTTTTTTATTAACCCTCATGTTGGACATTTTTTTAATATCGCTCCCATCCGCTCCCGCGTTATCCACGGCCAAACACACCCACTCCCCCTCCATACATAGGACAACAAAAAATGAGTTCATACTAGTTCTCAACAGGGCCAAAAATTCAAATCCAACCTGAAATGACCTGAAGGACTGCCTGACGTCACATGCAACCCGAGCCTGAGTTTTTACTTTCTTTAACGTAGGGTGAAAGGAAACTGTTCATCGCTGTGCCACTCAGTTCCATTTTAAAAAGTCCCTGATTGTGATGTCACCAACGGGGATATTGGAATAGAACCCCACCACCACCATCTGGAGGAGCAGCAGCTCTACGCCAAGCCCCTCCCCGATAGAGGGCTTTTCAAATTACAGCAGCCTGAGTGGGGGATGGGTGGGCGTGTTTTTGTTAAAGCAGCATGGGGCAGGATTTGTAAAAAAATAAGCATGCATGTTCATTTTGTTAAAGCTAATGGATGATGAAGCGTTATTAACCACAAAGAATGAGACCATCCATGTATGGATCCATTTTCTTCAACAGCGCTGCGGTTTGGTCCTGAATTTCCCGCCCTGTCCTACAGATGTGATGTGAATTGACACTGCATGTTCTCGACAGCTTCAAAACAGAAAGAAAATGTACGTAGTTGACTCAAGTGTGGGAATCGATACCAAAGATCTTAAAATGGGACCCAATTCCTCCCTGCTTGACACTCAGCACTAAGGGGTTGGATTGGGGGGTTAAACCATCAAATGGTTACTGAGCGCGGCCACAGCTGCAGCTCACCGCTCCCCCAGAGGACGAGTGTGTGAGACTAACGGAACGTTATTTATCTTGAATATAAACATTATCTGAAGAAGTGCCTGATGTTTTAGAAGTTTTCTCACTGACATGAGGTTGTTGTTCTCTTGTCCATCATGATATTTCATAAATTTCCACAAAAAGATCTGAACAGATAAAACCATCTTTGATAATAAAAGCTAAAGTTTCATACACCTCCTGGTGTTTCCAGTCCAAAGTCACGGATCACTTTTGAGTGGACACACACCTCACCTCCTTCTTTATTGGTTTCTACCGTCGAGGGAACCACACCTGTTGGAGGTTTTTTACAGCTTTGTGGAACACAGTCCTCAGCTGCATTGATGAAAGGCTCAAACCGCTGCAACAGCCAGAAGAAACAACTGTCTTGGTTGACTCATCAGTGAAGAGATGCACGGGGGCTGACAACATAATCCCGAACATTTAACAAGCACAAATGATACATTAATATAAATAATTCAAAACATATATTTATCAAATTTTCCTTAAATACTGACAAAATATACGTTCTGCTAGAACGACAACTTCATGTTATGTCATGTTTTCAACCACAAGGGCTTTAAAATGAACCATGCTTAACAAATAAGTGTCTTTCTGCACAACTAGCAGTTATGGAGCATCATTATTTGGAGTAGTGCTTGAGCCCATCTTGTGATTGCAGGCCTATTTGCTCTCTCTCTCTCTCTCTCTCTCTCTCTCTCTCTCTCTCTCTCTCTCTCTCTCGCTCTCTCGCCGACTCTTGAGGAAAATCTCTAACTCTTTAGCTGATTAATGCTTCACTGTGATGTCAAGCTCTTCTTATAAAGTCTCAGCCCCGAATGTGGAATAAGAGAGCTGAGCTTCCTGAACAGGACAAGACACTGAAGTTTGGTACTAAAAGGAAAAAAAACATTTCAAATATTAGAATTATTGTGGTTTTAAACTCCTAAGAATATTGAAATAGTACGGCCCCTTAGAAAAAAAGTAGAAAGAATATTTTGTTTGTAAAACTTTTACAGGAAAATTTAAAATGTTAAAAGTGACGTTTTGTGTTGTTTGCAAAAGAAATTAGAACTAAAAAGCATAAAAGTTTATTTTGAGATTAAAAGGAGAATCAAAAGCTAAGTACTGAATATTTCCACACGACATTTCTGACAGTTGTCATGCATGCAGCATCACCCTGGCCACATCTGGGCAAGATTAGACGCTAGTCATTGAGTAGAATGTTAGGGTTTGAGCCAATCAGAGGCAGAGGGCACGGGTTTGTTAGTGGAAAGTCTTGATTAGATGAAACTCATCAGAGGAGTCAAAAGTCTGCTGAGGAGACAACAGGCCAGAGAGAAGGCGGCTCAGGTCTGTTCCTCCTCGGGGATCTGCTCCAGAATGTCTTTCATACTGTCGGCGTCATTTTCCCCCAGCTGCTGATCCTGACTCCTCTCAGCTGGAGCTTCAGGGCGGAGCCAGGTAGTGCAGGAGGAGGTGGGCGCAGACTGCTAGGCACTCTGAGGCGTGGTGCTGAAGGACAGCTGTCAACCGTCTGGGTTCTAGGACCATAATGATGTAATGGATGAAAGAGGGTTTGGTGTGAGAAGCAAGCTGACCAAGAGAGTCTCTGACTTTGGGAACCAGCTTGTCTGGGGCACAGATGAGGATCTCAGTCTGGTCTTCATTCAGCTGTAGAAAGTTCCCAGCCATCCAGGTTTTAATAGAGTCTAAGCAGCTATGCAACAGCTGCAGCTTGGACATCTCACGGGGCTTAAAGGAGATGTACAGTTGGATGTCATCTGCATAAAGATGGTAGGAGATTCCTTTAAATCATGTGCTGGAGAGGGAGCATGGGCTGGGTTTCAGTTTCAAAATAATTAATATAAAAAGGGTGTCAATAATTAGAGAAGCAGCTACTATATACACAGTGCAGGTACTAATCAGAGTGGATCAGCTTCAGGTACAAACACAACACCGGGTCATGTGACTGGGACCAAGCGACTGGAGTGGGCAGCCCTAGGATTGACATTCATGAGTCCAACAGCAGAGGGGAAGAAACTGTTCTTGTGGCGAGAGGTTCTGGTCCGAATGGATCTGAACCTCCTACCAGATGGGAGCGGGTCAAAGAGACAGTGTCCAGGGTGAGTCGGGTCAGCTGTGAGCCGACCTGCACGCCTCAATGTCCTGGAGGTGTACAGGTCCTGTATGGAGGGGAGTTTGCAGCCAATGACCTTCTCAGCAGAGCGTACAACACGCTGCAGCCTCTTCTTGTCCCTGGTGGTGGCTCCAGCGTACCACACGGTGATTGAGGAGGTGAGGATGGACTCGATGACTGCGGTGTAGAACTGCCTCATCCACTGTGCTGGCAGGTTGAATTTCTTCAGCTGCCTCAGTAAGTTCATCCTCTGCTGGGCCTTTTTTATGATGGAGGTGATGGTGGGCTCCCACTTGAGGTCTTGGGTGATGGTGGTGCCCAGGAAGCGACATGAGTCCACCATCGTGATGGGAGTGTCACACAGGGTTATGGGGGGAGGGGGGCTGTGTGCTTCCTAAAGTCCACAACAACCTCAGCTGTCTTCTGGGTGTTTAGCACCAGGTTGTTGTGGCTGCACCAGGACACCAGCCGTTCCACCTCCATTCTGTAGGCAGACTCATCCCCATCAGAGATGAGTCCAATCACGGTGGTGTCGTCTGCAAACTTGATTAGTTTGACAGACTCGTGGTTGGAGGTGCAGCTGTTGGTGTACAGGGAGAAGAGCAGAGGGGAGAGAACACAACCCTGAGGGGAACCGGTGCTGATGGTCCGCAGGTCCGAAACATTCTTTCCCAGCCTGACTTGTTGTTTCCTGTCTGTCAGGAAGTCAGTGATCCACCTGCAGGTTGGGTCAGGCACGTTCATCTGGGACAGTTTGTCTTGAAGGAGGTCTGGCAGGATTGTGATGAAGGCGGAGCTGAAGTCCACAAACAGGATCCTGGCGTAGGTACCCGGGGAGTCCAGATGCTGCAGGATGAGTGTAGAGCCATGTTGATGGCATCATCTACAGACCTGTTGGCTCTGTAGGCAAACTGCAGGGGGTCCAGGAGGGGGGCTGTGAGGGTCTTGAGGTGGGGGAGGACCAGGTGCTCAAATGACTTCATGACCACAGATGTCAGAGCCACAGGTCTGTAGTCATTGAGTCCAGTGATCCTTGGCTTCTTGGGGACAGGGACTATGGTGGAGATCTTGAAGCAGGCAGGCACATGACATGCCTCCAGTGAGGAGTAGAAAATGCCCGTAAACACTGGGGCCAGCTCTTCAGCACAGTGCTTCAGAGTGGCAGGAGACACACCATCAGGGCCCGGGGCTTTTCCAGCATTTAGAGTCTCTTTACATCTGCCTCACGGATGTGTAGGGTTGTGGTGGAGGTGTGTGGTGTGAAGACCTCCTGGGTGGGGGTGAGGAGGAGGGTGCTGAGGGTAAATTCCACAGTGATGGTGATGGCTCTGGAGTGGGGGGTGGGTGGCCAATGTCTCTATTGTTGGGACTGGATGAGGTGTGAGACCTGCCTGATGGCTCATCAAACTGACAATAGAAATTGTTTAGGTTGTTTGCCAAGAGCAGATTATCAGTGGAGGCGGGGCTTCTGGGTTTGTAGTTTGTGATGCTTCTGAAACTTTTCCACACAGAGGCCGGGTCGTTCTCAGAGATTTGCTGCTGCATTTTGTCATGATGCTGGTGTTTAGCTTTGACCAGTTCTTTACTGAAGCTGTATTTAGCGTCTCTGTAGGAGTCCTTGTCCCCACTTTTAAAAGCTTCTCTCTTCTCTAACCACAGCTGTTTGAGTTTTGGGGTAAACCAGGCTTTGGTTGTTGTAACTCACCCTGGTCCGTGATGGGATGATGCTGTCCTGACAGAAGAGGATGTAGGAGGTAATGGTATCTGTGTACTCATCCAAACTGTCAGAGGCAGCCTTCATTACCTCCCAGTCTGTGGTCTCTAGGCATGTGCGAAGCTCATCTACAGCATCATTGTTCCACTGTTTTATTGACTTCACAACAGGTTTGGAGAGTTTTAGCCTTTGTTTATACGCTGGGATCAGATGAATGGTCACGTGGTCAGAAAGTCCGAGCGCAGCGCGCCACTGCGTGATAGGCTCCAGTTACTGTGCTGTAACAGTGGTCCAGGGTTTTCTCCTCTCTGGTTGGGCATTAATATACTGTTTATATTTGGGAAGTTCCTGGCTCAGGTTTGCTTTGTTAAAATCTCCCTGAACGATGATGAGGGAGTCCGAGCACGCCCGCTCCGTGCACAGTATCTGTTCCGCGAGCACGCGCTGAGCCTCGTGCGCATCCGCGTCTGGCGGGATGTAAACAGCGGCTAGAATGAATGAGGCGAACTCCCGCGGAGAGTAGAACGGTTTACAGTTTCTAAAAAGATATTCCAGAGAGGGAGAGCAGTGCTGAGCGATCGCTGTAACATCTGTACACCAACCATTATTGATGTAAAAACACACCTCCACCCGTGGTCTTGACGGAGAGAGCCGCATCCCAACCTGCGTGGAGGAGATGAAACCCCTCCAGCTGGAGCGCGCAGTCCGGGGTGTCCTCACCAAGCCAAGTTTCGATGTAGCATAAAACACAAGATGAGGAAAAGTCTCTGTTTATGTTTCTCATCAGGGTCGTCCATTTTGTTGCGGAGTGAGCGCACGTTAGAGAGGAAGATTCCAGGTAGAGCCTTGCGTAATCCCCATTTTCCTCTCCTCCTGCGTCTCACTTTCCTGATCAAAGTTGGTATTAAATCTTCCGCGGATGCAACAAAAATCGAGGATAAATCCACGGGTATCATAGTGTTGTAACTTATGAGTTCTTCTCTTGAGTAGGAGAACCCAGTCACGCAGTTTACACACAAAAACAAAACGAAAAGAGCGCACCAAAGTACCAGGGCATCCATCTGCGGCGCCATCTTGGTAGTATATTTTAGCAGTGTTTGAGAGAAATGTGGACACAGGAAGTGGGATTTCTCTTTTGACTGTAGTCTTAGTTGTGTTTGGAGCACATAAAAAATGTTTCCATGGTCTTGTAGCCATGGGCCTGCAGTACTTATAGAGGTGCAGATTGACAACATTTATTGATATTTAGGGCACAGATCTTGCTGCTAAACCTCAAAGTCCCCCAATCGGGCAACCCTCAAGCCCATATAAGCTCATTTGTTTTCCAAAATCCCTGTTGAAGCTTTAAGACAAAGGAATTGTTAGAAATGGAACGAGCATTTACCAGGGCACCGTGAACTGAATCATTAGACTTCTTAACTTGTTGGAGGGTTGTTGTGCTTCTGGGTTCTAAGACCATAATGGTTTAATGGATAAAAGCAGTTTATATCTTTGTGGGTTGATAAATGAACTGGAACAGGGAAACTTTCAGGTCTGTCAGCAGAGGAAAACATCGTCTGTAGGAAGACATACAGATGATGGCTGCATTAGGGAGGAGGGGCTGGGATCCCCTGTACAACGCTTCCAGAGGGGTGAAGGACACTTAAGGATTACAATAGTGAGCAGTGAGTCCTTGGTGGCTCCGTGACCTCATCCACAGTTCCACGTCAGGAGTAGGTTAGGGAGGAGGCAGAGAGACCGTCTGTATTTATTCCTCAGGGAGTTTTGAGTTCCTCATCCAAGGCCAGGCAGGGAAGTCAGGTTCAAATAACATTTATTGTTTTGGAGCAGGCCAGAGATAACGTTTCCTCTCTGCCTTTCAGTCTTTGCTCGGCCTCCTGTCAGCCGAATGTAGAAGTTTAATTCCTTCCATACCGTGCAGTAGCGTTCTCCATCATGGCATCCATTCTGCATAGAGTAGTGGAATTGCTGCCAGATTACTACACAGAGCATCCAACTTGCAACTCACCTCAAGTAACGTCTGAGTCTGAACGCCTAAGGCACGGCAGTAACCTTCCTGGAGTTCAGGGACTTTTCCAGTTGCCCCTGAAAGCTCCATAATTTTCCGATATACCTGATAACCACCTGCTCCCATTAGCAAAAATCCGGCAATCATAAATCCAGAAATTCATACGTCTTCTACGTCCTCCACAGAAAGCTAAGAAAGAAACATAATATTCCATCCAGGAATCAAGATGTATCCAACCGGGTGCGTTCCATTTAGACATGTGGGAGCTCTCTTCTCCTTTCTGAATGTTGAAAAAAAATGATTGATTGCGTTCATCGACCAGCTCATCAAATCCATGGTTTTTAAAAATTAAGATTTTCAGAAAGAATTCAAAGAATCGCTATGAGACAGACAGAGACAGGACAAAGAGCCTTGGGATGACAAGGGGCAGCAGAGAAGAGGAAAGTGTCTGCTCTCTGAGAGCCAGGGAGGTAAAAAGAGCTAACCATATAACCACACTAAGTCGATCTACTGCTAACGCTAGTCTGAGCTACTGATAACGTCCTTGGTGGAGGAGAGAAAAACAACAAAAACGAATGTTGGAGCACCACTCACGTGAGGCAAAACATGTCTTCCCATTTTATGGGATTGTGTTAGGCCATTCATCGGGGCTCCTGAGTCCTTGTGAGCCTCATCAAAGAACATTTTCCAATCGTGAAGAAAACACAACTCTTTCAAAGACACCTTTAATGTTTTAGAGCTACATAGAGCATTACATTCTGGAACAGCTTGTAACAAGGCAGGTTATATTTGCAGATCACGCAGCTAGCCCATTAATAAGTGACAGCACACTGGTACGGGGAAGTCCAGTGTTGGTGCTTTATTACAGATTTTCTCAACCTAAGTTGAGGTAGAGCAAAATAAATAATGTCCAAAAATTGCATCCACGTGTGGCCAGTACCATAGATATCATATCTATCACTAGATGCCTTAACTGGGAGTCGACAGCGTCCCTACACGGCGGCCATCTTACCTCGGACAGCTTACGTTCCGTTCTCAATGGTAGCAGATGGAAGGTGAGTGAACAACTTAAACAAAAACACTCTTAACTCGATTAAATATTAACGGATTTACAAGCGGGTTGCATTATTACAAACCTTATAGCACATAGGCTTGATAGGACATACTTTAA
>SSNS01000005.1:398532-408532 GCA_006937985.1 Aphyosemion australe | reverse complement strand
GATGTTTTATCTCCACCAATAACACAAGCCTGGAGGAGTTCTGCTGTGTGGTGGAGTTGCTAATGCTAACGGTTAGCTTCTACTAGCCCAGACGTTCTCTGCTGTTTCCTGGACGCTAAACCAACAACAGCCTTCCCCGTCGTGAGTCCAGATGGGTGAGTCCATGAATGTTCAGTGACAGTGTGACGTAGATCTGTCAGGATTTTCTAATCCTAGAGTTTCACCTAGAGTCTATTTTCTATCAGAAGCTAATGCAGGAGATAGGTGGAGGAGACTATTTTCATGTTCAGCCTGCAGGAAACACTCAGAGTGACCCGTTAGAATCAGAGATAATCAGTAAAACATGTTTTTTTCTGTGAACCACACCTTTAACTGTTCACTTTTCACCCATGTGCCTTAAATGCAAGACAGACATTAACTCGTTTTTAGTCATGCTTGAAGGTCTGGTGTGTTATCTGAAACAGAAAAGACTTGGGCTTTAGAACTGGAGCTGGACCCTGGGTCTCATCCTGGGTCTCCAGAGCAGAGCTCAGTAGGGGTGTTCCAAAAAGGGTACTTCACGATTCGATTTCGATTATGAGAGCTTCGATTCTTCGATTATAATGGTTGTTGGTTCGATTCGATTACTGGTGCCACGATTCTTCGATTATTGACATTTTTAATGCTTTTTTTCATACGAGATTGATTGTCTTCTTCTTTGTCTACATTTGTAAATAAATAACCTATCAATTAACTCAGTTCCTCTAAAACTACTCTCAGTAACTAAATACTTTTTTTTTACATTTAACTATTTTTCAAAGACAAAATCTTATTTAATGACTGCATGACTTGTATAAATATTTGCACTTTGACCAACTTAACTTCGATCAGGGAAAGCTTTAAACATTTAAAACCTGCTAGGGAAACATTTTTTCTCTCCTTCCTTTACTTTATTTAACAACAGAACATTATTAGAAAACAGTTCAATAACATGCAAAACAACATGCTATCACCTCAACTGTCTTACAGCTTTTGAGATACTGAATAACATTTAATTTCTACTGGTAACAATGTAATGGTGGCATGTCTATAATGTACGGGTTGGCAATAATCTAGTTTAAATTACGTTCACAGATAGAAGTGTTTGTGAATTACATAGTATTACGGCTTGCCATAGCCCTGGAGCGGTGTTGCGCAGACTCGTAGCAGCAACAACAACGTGAGTCCCGGTAGCTGCTGTGGCTCTGCTCCATAGCGCTGCAGACAGCTACGAATAAACAGGATGGTGGGACTTTTCTTCCGCTTGTAGATTTTAGTCATTCTTAGTTCCAAGAGCATCGTGTTCTTTGGAACCCACGGCGTGAGTCTGCTATCCGCTAGCTTAGTTAGCATTAGCTAATCTGCCCGTAGCTGCGCGTTTGATCCCAAACTTTGGACCGTTTCTGCTGGTTTCTCTATTTTCCTCCACAGCACCTAGATTACCACATTGTGCGCCAGTAAAAAGCATCTTCCTTACACAAAAACAAATACCTTACATTTGTTAAGGCTCCGGTTACGTGTTTTTGTTTTTTTTTAGTACCGGCTTCGCAACAAAGCTTCACGTTATTTATTTTTAAATTTTTTTAAGCATCGACGTTCATCTGGGTTTACAGTGCAGGTATATAGGTATTTAGTAGAGAAAGAAACACATTAAAAATTGCCCAGTGATTTATAGGTATAGATCATTTGTAAATTTATAGACAAGGTAGTAGTATTTATGAGTACTGCAACCCACTAAAGATGAGTCACTCGACACTGACAACAAAATCAAACACTCAAGTTCATGTTCTTCTCCATTACCTGTTCTGATTCTGAAGACACGTAGGAAAAAATACCCAAAAATCCAACCAGTTTTTATGACATCAGCCATGAGAAACCTGCCTTCTTTCATTGTCAAGTCCATTAAAGGCAGTCAGATTACAGTTTTTTACAGACGCTAGGACCCATTTCTCAATACTTAGGTCACGTTTGCAAAACTCTTCACACAGTGAGCACAACAGAAGTCTATGTGGGCTAAACTGAGGATCAATTATCATTGTTTTGGCACAAAATGCATTCAGTGACTACATCTCTCAAATGTCATGAATTCTTTTCTCACTCAGACACAACAACTGCCAAAAATCATTGTACTAACAGGCCATTTTGCACGTGCTTACATACTGTTTACAAAACTGTTAAACTTATGTTCAAAACTAAAACATGATGCAAAACTGAATAAAACAGCAAAATTCAACAGCAATATTTTATTGTAACATATTTTAAATCTAAAAATGCAGTTTAACCAGCCACAGCTGATTCTCATAGATGAACATCTGCAGGTGTTACTCTTTCTATTTCATTACAAAAGGAGACAACTGCTGAATAGGTTTGTATTGTGATGTAAACATGGACCCAGCCAGAAACAGAGAAGTGGCTGAAAGAGGAAGAAGAGAGGCTGGAGAGGGCGAGGAATACGTATGCGTGGTGGAAGAAGAATACGAGGAAGATCAAGAGCTGTAGTCTCAGATGAGATCAGAGCTACTGTAAGTGATCATGTAGTACAGGGGTTCCCATTTTTATTTTTCTTTACTGTAAGGACCCCCTTGCCCATGTCCAAGACAAGCCAGGACCCCCAAACCCAACTCCTTCACACATAAACACATTACTGTAAATGTGATCATTTACAAACTTTATACAGATGTGACAGGGTAAGCATGCCATCACTGTATCCTGATTGATCATGCGCCTGGGCTGCTTGGCCATAGGGATATCCCTTTGGCTGACTGGTTAACGCACATGACTCTCACCCAGAGGTCTGAGGTTCAAATCCTGCCCAGGACCTTGTTTTGTCCACCTTGCCACACAGACATACACAGTTATAACTTTGATATGGAGTTCTGATTATACTGTAGGGTGTTCTTTGGATTTTATAAATGTCATTTTTACAAATAAAATCTAGCTAACCTCACAACCTCAGCAAAGACAAAATTGTGGGGACCCCCAATTTGGGAACCCCTGATGTAGTACATTATGGTCTCTCAATGAGAGAGGCTGGTCAGAGAGTGCAGCCAAATCTGCAACGCTCTGCAGTGGCATCTATAGTTAGAGTTGTCCAGCAAACCAGCAGGTAACTTGTGTTCTTGTATTTTGGAATTACTTAGTGCAAAAAATAAATAAATAAATAAATAAACAACATAAAACATTGACAAATTCTGCATCATGTCTGATTCATTCCAGTAACATATATTGCAATTCTAAACAGAGATGTGTCCTTGTTCAGAAAATGTAATGCTACATGTGGTTAGTGTTTTTTAGGTCATTGTTTTGTGGGTGACAGAGTGTGTTTGTCGGCTGTCAACCTTTGCTAGTGTTCTGGAAGAATGAGTTGATTTGAGACCTGAATGAAGTGTTTTGGTGGTTGTAGTGCATTTTGAATGTGAAATGAACTGCTTTGCCAAGCTGAAAGTCAGTTAGGAGAACTGTATGTAGAGTTTTGCAAACGTGACCTAAGTATTGAGAAATGTGTCCTAGCGTCTGTAAAAAACTGTAAGCAGGGACGATGGAGACTAAACCCGTACACCTTAGTTACAGAGACCAGGTGCAGTGATGTCATCAGCACGTAAGCTCTGCAGGAGGATCTTACAGCTGAGTGGATCATGAGAGAAGAGATTAGCTAAACAGTTGGCCCAAGTCTGAGGAGCTCTCTAATGTTGACTTTTTTCTATTGTTGTGATTTGAAATCATCTCTGCATCTGATCTAAACACATAAACTCCAGCTGTCCAGATCAGGCTGCTGCTGCCGGGAAGTTACAGCCGACCAGTAGCGTAACCCTACTAACCCTTTAGGGGGGTCGGGTCAGTGTGTGTGTGTGTGTGTGTGTGGCGGTGTGTGTGTGTGTGTGTGTGGGTGTGTGTGTGTGTGTGTGTGTGTGTGTGTGTGTGTGTGTGTGTGTGTGTGTGTGTGTGTGTGTGTGTGTGTGTGTGTGTGTGTGTGTGTGTGTGTGTGTGGGGGTGTGTGTGTGTGTGTGTGGGTGTGTGTGTGTGTGTGTGTGTGTGGCAGTGTGTGTGTGTGTGTGTGTGTGTGTGTGTGTGGCAGTGTGTGTGTGTGTGGCGGTGTGTGTGTGTGTGTGTGGCGGTGTGTGTGTGTGTGTGTGGCGGTGTGTGTGTGTGTGTGTGTGTGTGTGTGTGTGTGTGTGTGTGTGTGTGTGTGTGTGTGTGTGGCGGTGTGTGTGTGTGTGTGTGGCAGTGTGTGTGTGTGTGTGTGTGTGTGGGTGTGTGTGTGTGTGTGGGGGTGTGTGTGTGTGTGTGTGTGTGTGTGTGTGTGTGTGTGTGTGTGTGTGTGTGTGTGTGTGTGTGTGTGTGTGTGTGTGTTAAACATAAACTGTAACATATACAATTAGACAGCAGTTTTAAAACCAAATCTTGGTGAAAAAGAAAAACGTAAAGCTTTACTGTTTTTCCTGCTTCTAAAGCCTTTATCATGTATAAATGTAAAATGTGTGTGTCATTCCTTTATCCTTCCCCCACACGCTGCAATAGTTCCTAGCAAATGTCACACCAGAAAACAACCACTCCAGCAGTCTTTAGTGATGAAAAACATGTCTAGTTTCCTCCTTTTTCCTGAACTGTGGCATTTTTTATTCTAGCTTTTTGCTGCGTGTGCACTGCAGTAGAAATGTTAGAACATGATTGCAAACATAAAAACCACCCAGTCCTCTCTTCTCTACCTCAGTTGTAAAACAGAGGAGAGGTTTTTTAGAAACTAGGCTAGCTTAGCTTCCTGTAAGCTCCAGATGTGAGCGAGGATGACTCTTCTCATCTAAATGGGTAAATATCATACACGAGGGAGACTACAGCTGCATAATCTGCAGTGTCACCACGGCTAGTTAATGGAGGAGCTGGATGAGATTAAAGCCAAAAACAAATGAACATTTATTTACTGAAATATCAAACTGTGCTCTGAATGTCATGACAGCTGCAGTGAAATGTTCTCTCCATACTGTAGCTGTAGGGGAGCTGTGTCTAACAGGGCGAAACGGCACATATGCTGTTTGGGTGTGCATATGCATGATGTCAGTGTGTGTATGTGTCTACAGCAGCTAATATTTATTAGTGTGGTCCACTGAATGTGGGTCATTTCTCCAACACATTATCCCTAAGTGAACGCTACCTCCAGGCCTCCTGACATGTTTGGTTTCAGGGCCACAAAACCTTAGAAGTATTTTAGTATTTCAGATTCACCCTGAAGAAAATATCAAATGTGGCCCAGAGAAGGCTCAGCTAACACACACACACACACACACACACACACACACACACACACCCTATCATGGAGAGGACAAAAGAAGATTCTGACCGCTGAAGTGATCTCAGTCTAAAGATTCTTCTTCTTGATGAGGAGGAGGACCAACGCTGTTGTGGCTGCTCTGCTGATGGATCTTCCACATCCTACTGAGAATCCACAACAATGGCCAATATGTATTTTTCTTTGGGAAAGTTCAATCACGGAATCCACCAAGACACTCGGAAAAATAATGAATACCAACAGTATATTGCAGGGAATTATGGGATATTTCTTTGGTCACTGCCCATTTATTTGGTTTTGGTTTTCATTCATTGAATGTAAGATCCATCTCATATTGAAAGACTAATTAGACTTTCCAAAATCTATAAAATACAACAGAAATTCATATTGTTAGAGGGCAGCAAGGATTGACTGAAATAGGTTTCCCAAACTTCTTTGGAGGAGTTCATATTTGTCATTTACTCATAATAAAAACAAGCAACTCTATTGAAAAACTCCAATCCAACAGATATTACCAAAAAAAGTTTGACATCAAACTATTTGTGAAGTTTATTGGCTCCACCTTGAAGTGATGCTTAAAGGTATGGGACTATTTCATAATACTTGTACTGTGGAGCACATTTGTTACCTACTGCTAATATATCATTATATCTGGATGAAGTCAACAACTTGTTTTTGTTTTTTTAGTACCGGCTATATGACTTTATGACTAAAGTGGTGCCACAACAAGTAGACTTGATGAAACTTTTAGTGAAAGTACAAAATCTGAAGGAAATGAATAAAGAGAAAGATAAGAAGACTGAAGAACTGGAAAACAGAGTGGAGCAGTTGGAAAAACATGCAAGAATGGAGGAGGTGGTGATATCTGGCCATCACACACGGGCAACCTCTGGAGATGATGAAGGGGAGGACGCACCAACGGAGGAACTGTTGTCACTTGAGAAACAAGGTCTTCAGTTCTTCAGCAGTAAGGGTATTTCTATTGACAGTACCACTATAGCTGCATGCTACACAATTCCCCAAAACAGGCCAAAAAAACCCCCAAAAGATAATAATTCAGTTTGGGAATAGGAAACACAAAGTTGCAGAGTCTGGCCAGTGCCTTTAAACACATTAATAGCAAATGCAAAAGAAGCAGGTATAATGGCTAACAATGAAAATGATAAAAATGATTTAATAACCTGTTTTGTGAATGTTGGACCTAACCTAGCTGAAACGTTGACATTAACCATGAAATAATTCATAATACTGATACAATGTTTCTGAGTGGTGTAAGCCAAAGTGATGTGCTGCAAGTCTACTGATTTAAAAGTAAAAAGTCCATAGATTTCCATGGGATAGATATGTCCCATAGACGTTCATGGGATAGATATGTCCCATAGACTTCCATGGGATAGATATGTCCCATAGACTTCCATTGGATAGATATGTCCCATAGACTTCCATGGGATAGATATGTCCCATAAACTTCCATGGGATAGATATGTCCCATAGACTTCCATAGGATAGATATGTCTCTGATCATTGAACCTGTTACATTTGCAACACATCATTTTTGAGTGGTCTGGTTCCTGAACAAATAAAAATAGCCAGAGTTATTTCTATTTACAAAAGTGGCGATGAGCTATTAGCGTGCAACTACAGACCTATCTCTTTACTACCGCAGTTCTCAAAGATACTAGAGAAACCTTTTGTAATCAGACTAGAATCATTTATTAAGCTAGTTAGAGAAATAATGTTTCTCAATAGATTTAGAATCTGATTTGGAGGCACCCAACAGCTTTTGTTCCTGGTTCTTCAGCAGCTGTTTATTGTAATGGACAAACCTAAACTGTTTGTTGCTTTCCAGCCAAAGGTCAGCCGGGTTATTTTATTGTAAGGAGGCTGTTTATGTCCTTGAGAGCTTTGCCTCCTTTCACAGGCACCACCCCACCACCACCTTTTCCCATCAGCATCTACATCCAGTCTGGATCCTGCAATGCCACTTTGGAATAGATGATCATGTTCCAAGGTGCTCCGAAGGTCTTTTCAGATGAAATAGAAATGACTCTAATTTCAAGGTTTCTGCTCCTCGCCCATTTAGGTTTGCTTCAAAAGGTATTAGGCAGGACACTTCATATGACATTTCTTCAAATAAATAAGTGCTTTTGTTAAAATATCTTTGTGCAAAAATTAATGAAGTCAGATATCAGTCTGAAATTTTAACACAGTATTATTCCACGTAGCAGCTGCTTTTTGTAGATCCCCTGTTCCCTTATTTACTGCCAGTGGCGGCTCGTCCATAGGGGGCGCCGCCCCACCAGTCGACCAGAAAGGAGAAGAAGAAGATAGGAATCACAAAATATATTTAAAAACACATAAAAATTAAACTAAACGATCTATACACCATATGGACTAAGTGCTGTGTGTAATCTGTGTTTAATAATGTTCTTTTTACTTTTAACACGACCGAATCGTAGACGTACTTGTCACGTGTCCTCTCGCGGGCGCAGCAATCTTTACCATTGACTTAATATGGGCTAACTGGCGCATGTGCAGTGGGTCCCCAAACCGTCCACAACGAGAAAGAATAGGAGAGCGTTTGGGCGCATCTTTTAGCGATCGTCGCCACCTCACTGGGTGAATTCTGCTCAGACCAGGGGGAGGAGATCGCTCATTGGTCAGGTTGTTAACCCCGCCCAGAGGCGAAAACTTTCCACAGGCTAGCACGTCGTGCTAGTTCAGTTGTTTGTTGTTGTCTGCTGCCGCGCACACCTCAACTATGGAGAAAACAAATACAGTTGCGTCTTTGAAAAGCGAGCCGTTTAGTAGGAGGACACAACAGGACAAACTTGGCCTTAAAGAGCTTGGACCCGACCAGCCGGACATTAAAATAAAGCAACAAACGCAGGACAGAGGGAGAAGTTACACAAGGACATTTTCCCAGCAAAACAACGCCAGCAAACAGTCTGATCAGCTCAGCTTTTACGTTGGGATATAGAACTTCACGAACCGAGTGGATTGTTTTTAACTACACCACACGGATTATGGCCATAACCTGCAGGTAAGCCTCATTTTAGCTTTTGGCTTCAGGAAATTAGCATGCTGCCTCGTTAGCTCCATACGGTTTGAACTAAGAGTGGTACTTCTATTCTTCTTGCTTTAATCTAAACGCCGGCTGCTTCTGTGAATATCTTGCGTTGTGTCACTGTGTGTTTTTCTGGATACGTGTAGCGTCTATTTTACGGCCTCACGTTTATTTACAGCTTATTGGGTGTTGGTAGAAAGTGGATTCTATTGATTAGATTAGCCTACTCCCCTTAAGCGTGTGTGCAGTTTGTGTAATATATGGGTGAATGGATGAATATTAAGAATGTTTTTGTCAAAAAGATGACTTTTTGAACAACTTTGTTGCCGGAAGTGCTACTGTGACCGTCAGTTGTCTTACGCTGGTGCATAAGAATCAATGGTAATTTGGCGTCCCCTAGTGGTGATATGTGGTTAGCGCCCCACCCAAAAAAAAAGTCACTGGCCGCCACTGTTTACTGCAACCTGTCTTGTCCTGTTCAGGGTTACAAGAGAGCTGGAGTCCATCCCAGCAGTCAGGACAGGCAGGTGAACCCTGGACATATATTTAAGGCAAGTTCTAAGAAGTCAGCTCAATGGCAAGAACAAGATCCGGGCAATAAACAGCTATGCCTTGCCAGTAGTCAGACATCCTGCAGGAATAATAAGCTGGCCAAAGGAAGAACTACAGACCACAGATGTTAAGACACTGAAGCTCCTAACCATGCATGGAGGGTTCCACCCCAAGTCCAGCATCCTGAGACTGTACACTAGAGGCTGAGGACTAGTGAGTGTGAGAGCCACTGTCCAGGATGAAACATCCAAGATCCATAAGTACGTCAAGGACAAGGCCCCAACAGATGATGTGCTCCGTGAATGTCTCAGACAATGGAGAACAGAAGAGGAGGAGCAGGAAATACCATCATGGGAGGACAAACCTCTACATGGGATGTACCACCGACAGATAACCTAAGTGGCTGATATCAAGAAATCCTACCAATGGCTAGAAAGAGCTGGTCTGAAGGACAGCACAGAGGCACTCATCATGGCTGCACAGGAACAGGCCCTGAACACCAGAGCAACAGAGGCCAAGATCTACCACACCAGACCAGACCCAAGGTGTAGGCTATGCAGAGAGGCCCCTGAGACAATCCACCACATAACTGCAGGGTGGAAGATGCTGGCAGGGAAAGCAGACATGGAACGCCACAACCAAGTGGTTGGCATAGTGTACAGGAACATCTGAGCAGAGTATGGACTGGAAGCTCCAAGGTCAAAGTGGGAAACACCCCCTAAGGTGGTAGAGAACGAGCGAGCCAAGATCCAGACTAACAAAATGGTGATGGAGAACCAACCGGACATTGTGGTGGTGGACAAACAACAGAGGACAGCTGTTGTGGTTGACGTGGCAACACCAAGTGATGCAACATCAGGAAAAAGGAACAGGAGAAACTAGAGAAGTACCAGGGCCTCAAAGAAGAACTGGAGAAAGCCTGGAGAGTGAAGACATCGGTGGTGCCCGTGGTCATCGGGGCACTCGGGGCAGTGACCCCCAAACTGGAGGAGTGGCTAAAGCAGATCCCAGGAAACACATCAGACCCGAGCTTGGAAGGATGAGACCACCCACGGAGGAGGAGATGGGAATTTATATAT
>SSNS01000005.1:386092-397974 GCA_006937985.1 Aphyosemion australe | reverse complement strand
TTCTTAATCCATTGAACGCAGACAAAAATAATGCAACAGGGGCCAAACTCAAATCAGCTGATGTTGCTGAACTGTGCCCCCCCCACACACACACACGCAAAGTTATTCTGGTAAGCTATCAATTAATTTTCCCGGATTTTTTCCAGCGGTAAAATGGGCAGCACATTTTTTTTTTTTTTCTGTAGATTATTGAATTATATTGTGACAGAATGATGACGCTATCTCATCAGCTGAGACCTCAGCTGAGAGGTCCCGGTTTGCAGCGCTTTGAACACAGGAATTAAATACTCAATAAAAGTAAACAAACTGTACCCTCCTCCTCCGTTTCGCCACCGATCATGTTCGGTTGAACTTCTCCGGTTATCCGCCTCGTCGTAATCCAGAGAAAAATACCGAGCTGCGGGTCACTTTCTACACACTGTTTACACTCGCTTTCTGAGCGGTTACGTAATCGCCGGCTTACGCTCATACTGAAAGCCTGGTAGGCGTAGGTCCCCGCGCCATTTAAAAACACTGTTTTTATCTTAATAATCCAGCCGTGGAAATCCTAAAAAGAAATTAACTTGAGGGGTTAATACATTTTTACACGTGATTCAAAGGAAATTTGCCACTGGCCAATGGCTTGTTCCTGCTTCTTATTTACGTCAGACTGTGGAACGCCAAAACAAAACTACGGAAGCCTGCGCATTAATCGCGCATTAAAAAAATGAATGCCGTTAAGGGGGCTTTGCATTAACGCATTAAAAACGCGCTAAATTTGACAGCCGTAATCTATATGTTTACATTTATATTAAACTGGGATTTTTAAAAGAAAGTCTGGATTTTGGGATATATCCCAAAATCCAGACTTCCTTTCAAAAATCCCAGTTTAACTACCCCAAAATTGTTTTTTCCAATGTGGCTAGCCTTAAGCCCCTCCCATTCACCATGGTAACACGTGCTGGAGAACAAACCTGCTCTGTAGCAGGCTAGCAGCTAGGTTTACTGAAGCTTCGTGAATATGATTGGACAAGGCACGTTACGGCCCCTTGTTCTTGCCGGTGGCTGGCAACAACGAAGTGGTGAATTAGCGCCACCACTGGCCCACAGCGGCAGCTGCAACTTTGTTTTTGATGGCTACAAAATATTAATAAATGTGGAGTTTCTAATTGGATTTACAGCTTAATATTGTTGTATTTAATCTTCATTTGCAGCAGGACCATTTCATTCCACTGATGTTGCTCCTGATGTCAGCATTAGTAATAAGTATAATTATATATCAGCTTCTGTCTGGGATGGACCCATAGAATTAACATGCTGTCCTCTTTATGAATATTGGGTAGGGTTAGCCTTAAAGTACCTTACAGCTGGTACCATAATACATGTGTAAAAGGAAATGCTTTATTGATGTGACTATAAATGTTAACAGCTTGTACTCTGGTCACACGTGGCAAACACGCTAATATCTAATTTAAATGATATACGTGATGTTTTATCCTTGGTGTGTAATATGAGAGCTAAATGTGGATTTGTGACTAAAGCCTACTGCACACTGAAAGTGGCAGCGGAACGTCGCTGTTTCAAATAGAATCCATTATAGTCTATGGGGGTGACACAAACCAGCCGCAACACGGCAATTTTTAGACGCGTCCCAGAAGCGGCATGCCGCGCCGTTAAATATAGGATCGGGTTCTATTTTTGCCGTGTGCCGCTTCTGGGATGCATCAATTTCCGCAGTTAACATAGGACTAGACAGGAAATCACACTCGGTTTCAGTGTAAAATGCCCGGTAATTTTCAAAATAAAAGTCTATTGCAACGATGCAATTTCATATCTATGTAGATCACGTCTATACGTGTGACCTCACGGCTTGTTTACTTACCGCATCGTTTGAGAAGTGCAGTGGTGTGTTTTTTATGGCTTTAATCCTGGCAGTGGTGAGGAACAACGTTATATACGACATCACACAGTGATGTCAAACGTGAGTTCCTTCTTTTTGGTTTAATGGAGGATGACATAAACAAACCATGACCTTTGAAGTCTCGAGGGATCTTGTGATCTCGCGAGTCCAGTGGGAAGCGTGGCTGTGAAGCCGCTCCGCGGCTGAGATTCACCCGGTGTGCACTGGCAAGCAGCGAAAATCGCGAATAATCTGTTCCGCTGCCGTTCCGCGCCACTGATGCTTTTAGTGTGCAGCCGGGGTAAGGGCCAGAATATACTTGCTGTTTAGCGACGCGTACACATGTTTAAAATGGCTGCCACGCATAGCTTGCATTGATTTGAAGTGTCGTTTGTGCGCGTCCCCCGAAATGAACGCAACGCGACCGAACGCTGTAATACACGAGTAACCAGTAGGTGGAGTTGACAAAAAGAGCGAGACAATCTCACCATGGTGACTCCGTCTCTGGTTTAGAGGTCTTTCACACCATCTACGATACCGCTGCTGTCTTTTTTTCTGACGTACTCTCAGAATTAACCACGCCATGTTTGTTTTGGTTGTCCCGACTCTCTATCTGGTCTGAGTACTCTTGTTTGCCCCCTTGTGGAACACTCCAGTACTACATGCAGTGCAGCGCTGTGTAGCAGTAAGTATGTGAACAAAGACACAGCCTGCGCCAACGCGAGGTTAAACAGCAAGTATATTGTAGCCCAAACGGTTTACAGCGTTAACTTTGGAGTCACGTGACCGCCACGAACGTATCTTCTTAAAACTCACAGCTGCTCAGCAAAAACACAGTCCTCCAGTCTAAAAACATCCAGACTCTGGAACTCAACATGAAAACAACACATAAATGAGGAAAACTACAATAAAATATGTGGAGGAACAGAGATGAAGCAGACTTCTGGCGTTGCCATGGAAACATGTAAACGCTGAGCGTTCTAACTAAATAGCGCCAGCTACAGAGCTTTAATGAAGCAGCTGGTGGTCTCTATCTTAGTTCTGATATCTTTGTAGTCCTCGTAGGCATGAATGAAGAATTCTTGCTCCATCTGGGAGGAGAACGAGGTACCTTCCTTCCTTTCCTTCTCATTTATCTAGCATCGATTAACACGGTCTGCCTGTGGACACACGTGAGCCTCGATTGCCGCTCCTTGCTTGGCTAACAGGGGATTGACTCCACCTGAGAATCGTTCATGGACCCGGCAACACCTGCAGGGAAGGAGAGAGCTATGTCAATCAGGGATTTATCAGGAAAGCCTCGATGTTCTAAACTCACTTTCTGTAACACCCCCATGATAAATAACTAACTCAAGTTCAATCCAGTAATAAAGTACAAATGATTCCAGGACGTTTCACATGTGATCTCATGATGCAAAACATGTGACTACCTGGGATTGATGCACATGTTTGGAGTGCCATGGGAAAAGTGCAGATGCTCACAGCTTTTGGTATTCCACTTACTGAGTTTTAGCCGTTTGTCGCTGTTTGTTTTTCTGCTGGTTTCTGGGTCACACCAGAAGACTGTAAGAGAGTGATGAGTGATGATTCAGCCGGCTATGTTGAGCTAAAAGTCAAAGTGTTTGGTGTCACGAAGAGCGTGGTTACATCTCCATGGTAACAGAAGGTGACCTCATCTCCGGCTCTGAACCAGGTGATGAGTTCAGCTTTCAGCAGGTTATGTTTACATCAAACACAGTTGTTGTTCCAGCATATATGGACTCACAAAGTTTGATTTGAAACACCTTTTCTCTGATTTCAGCAGATAATTCTTGTATTTTGAATGAATTACCAGACTTAACTATACAGGCCAGCAAATGAGATCAAATGAAATGTTGTAATTGTAGGCTAGCATTAGCCGAGCAGATCGCAAACGAGTCTGTTCTACCTCACAGCTGCTGGTTGTAACAAGTCAGGATCTTCTACTATTACTGATGCGGTTTTTTTTGTTGTTGCATTTAATGAAACAACGATGTCAGAACCCATCCTGCATGCATTACCTCGATGCTAACTACTCTGGAGGAACAGTCTGTGAAAACTACAGGACAAGCTTAGCCTCTGAGATGTGAACTATTATTCTCTATGGCTAATTTTCCATTGATTTTTATCTTTATACAAGTACCTGTTACATATTAGGGATGTTCCAAACCAAACTCTTGTTGCTGGTTTCTATTTGACTCATTGTATTATCGAGTCAAAGGAACCTGCTGTGTTTAACATCACAGTCTTGCAGCCCAGAGTCCAAAAGCAGATGAACGTTGTTCAAATAATGCAGGAGATCACAGAGTAGGGAGACAGTTAATACCACCAGTGTGTTTTATAAACCATGTTTTAAACCAGTGGTTCCCAAAATGGGGGTTGGGACCCCCAAGGATGGTCCCCACAATTTTGTCTTTGCTGAGGTTGTGAGGTTAGCAAGATTTTATTTGTAAAAATGACATTTATAAAATCCCAATAACACACCCTACAGTATAATCAGAACTCCATATAAGAGTTCTAACTCTGTATGTCTATGAAGTTTGTAAATGATCACATTTAATGTGTTTATGCGTGTAGGAGATGGGGTTGGGGGTGCTGGCTTGTCTTGGACACGGGCAAGGGGGTCCTCTAAGAAAAAATTTTGGGAACCCCTGTTTTAAACAACAGTCATTGCTTGTGAACGCTCTTTATTAATCTCTGACCCGTGTTTGTTAAACAGCTCTGTAAACAGGATCCAGAGCTGCTGCTTTCAGCAGCTCCATGTGCTGTTCTGACCCATTTTAAGTGTTTTTCTTTTTCTTGGTGGAAGCAACGTTCAAAGGTCAATGGGTTCATGACTTGTTTGAGGCGGTCCAAGACAAAGGTAAATATATAAAACACCACAGTTAGAAATGCTAAGATCTCAGCCTTTAACTTTAAATCTTATTTACATCTAATGTTGTGTATTTAAAAGCTGCTGTTTCATGTCGTCACGTTGATTTGAATGTGTTACGTTCGTGCTCCTGGAAAGCACACTGAATTGCTTCTGTGTGAAATGCTCTATAAAAATAAAGCTGCTTGTGCTGCTAAGTGACAGCCTCAGTGTCTCAAGAGCTAAATATGTTGGTAGTTTAATGGTTAAAACCAAAGTATGCATACACATCTGAAAGCTAAGATTGTATAAAAACACAGACAAGTGACTCATTAAGGTCACCATGGAAACCACTCACCTGTGTCTCTCACAGTGAGCTTAACGACATGCATGCAGCAGCCTCAGACAAAGACCTGTTGGACTGTGAGCAGCAGCTCTGATTGTCCCACAGGGGAATGTTGGTTCTCCACAGGGTTTGATGGAGGAGGTATAAGAAGGTTAAAACACACCTCCACTTTTACATTTTGAGCTAAAATATGATGGAAGCTAGGGTGTGGACTGTCTGCACTCTGGGGCGGGGGGGTTTGAGAAGAAACCATCAGTCCTGCAGCCGTCAGAGACTCAGCAGGTGGAACAGGCAGAAATGTTTAAGGTATCACTTCTGCAAAAGAAGTTTGTGTTAGGAAGATGGCTGGAAGATTCCTCCTGAATCCCACATCCTGTATGTTGTTAGCCTGGCAAGCCATCCTATATATGTGTATATATAGTCTGGCCACGACCCATTGACGGCTCTCAGTCGTGAGGCGGGATCTACGGTTGTCTTTCAAAATGTCAGCACGCAATTGGATAGCGCTAGGACCAATCAGAGTGACGAACAACGTGACGTAATCACGGCGACGGAAAAGCGGGAGGCAGTAATGGCGTCTAACATCAATGATTTCTGTCGTTTTTGTATAAAAACATGTGAATATCAGGTGTACTGGGACATTGCACTACTTTGTTTGATAAAAATAAGACTTACGCACGTTGGAGTCTAAATAATCCAATGTTGATGACAAAGCTGTTTCAAACCAACGTGGTTCCTGCGCCGCCATGTTGTTTGGGTTCGCAGCCGCAGCGATGACGTCATCGGCTACTCCCGCTCTGTGATTGGCCCACAGCATAGAGCGCTGTGATTGGCCCATCCAAAACTATAGCCAGCTGTGATTGGACAGCCACAGGCTGCGAGGGTTCCTATGAAGCGTGCCTAGACCAAACTCTGCAAAGCAAGAATTGGTCTAGTTCACTAGGCTAGTATGTTGTTGGAATGGCCGTTACAATTGTATCCATGAACAGCCCCGCCATTATTTAGTGTGTAACAGAAGATGTGCTCACACACACACACACACACACACACTCATCTGTTGTTACAGTCACATTATGCACTGTATGCTCCCTAAGCTGACACATGCTCACATCTCTGGCACCCGTTTCTTCCGCTCTCAGCAGAAACATGGCTTAGGGATGAGATGTGAGCAGCGATGATTTCTCTGGCTTGGATGGTCCCAACATCCTCCTCCGCACAGTTAACATCCCAGCCACAGCGGAACTGGCCGGGAGCCAGGTCCCAGCTCAGCACGCGGGGCTTGACAAGGCCTGAATACATCTAGGCCCCGAGGATCAATGCATCACTTTAAGTAAGCTTTGTACAGGAGTCGCCTTTCAAAAATAGCTCCGTGTGATGTGTAATTAAAGTCTCAGAGAACGGCTCCACTTTTAAAAGGTTATTAGATTTGGCTTCTTTTTTGGACGATTCACTGTTTATTAGGCAAGAACAAAAGGTAATTTGTCAGTAGCCCTCACGTAGACAGAAAAATGTTGACTTCCTCCATTTCCTAAAGATAAAAGCAGCTACAAAGGTCAGACTCAGGATTTTACAATACACACCTAAAGAAAACCACCTGAGTGGAAGCTGAGATAATGGTTCACACAAAACAACAACAGAACAATCAGGAAGTTGAGTCTTTTCTTGTGTAAAGTTCACCTGCATTCATTAGGGACCCTTTAGACAATGGAGCAGCCTGAGAAGACAAGCTGCTCTGTCTGCAGGCCCAGTCCAAGCCTGCCTCCAGTGCCACCCTTGTGCAAGGTGCAGGGATAGTCTGATGTCTTATTAAATATTTAAGCACACATTGAGAGTCTATGGCCATGTGCTGAATTAGTCATGTCTGATAATGGTGCGCGATGCAGATGACCAGCATGGCAGTCTCTAGGGCATTACAGTCTGCCTGAGTCCCACAGAATAACCACAGTAATGAAGAGAGAGGGAACACTGGTAAACTTATTTAATCAGTCACCCTAAAGGGTGATCGGTTACAGTGTAGAAGGTGCAGCATCAGAAACATTCATTCAAAGGCTGATGAGCACATAAAAGTCATTGAAAGACTCATGTTGCTGTTAGCATGAGAAGGTATGCTGAGATGTTAGCATGTCTAACTTGTAACATGAGGTGCTACGTTAATAGCTTTGATGTCCTGGGGAATAGAAAAAGAATAGACAAAAAAAAAAACGTTTAACATGTTTAACTGAAATCTTTTATCCAATCAAGATTTATTACCAAGCACCTTGACCTAGAACTTCCATCAATAATCACAAACCTCTTAAAACTAAAACCCCAAACTAGCTGTTACTGTAGCCTTCAACAAGTAGAATAAGGAATAAAAACAGAAAACTGGGTTTCCAAGAATACGCAGCATGAGGGACACAGACATACTAATGTACATGTGGGTGTTGAACACACACTGATGCTAGCGTGTAACAGGATAACACCAGTAACAGGTAAGCTGTGGAGTTCTACACTCTTACTGCAGTGGGAATGAATGACCTATGGTAGCGTTCTGGTTTACATCTGGGATGGATGGATGGATGGATGGATGGATGGATGGATGGATGGATGGATGGATGATGGGTGGGTGGGAAGATGGATGGATGGATGGATGGATGATGGATGGGTGGGTGGATGATGGATGGATGGGTGGATGGATGGATGGATGATGGATGGATGGATGATGGATGATGGATGGATGGATGGATGGATAGATGGATGGATGGGTGGATGGATGGATGGATGTAGGATGGATGGGTGGATAGATGGATAGACGGGGGGGATGCAGTTACTATGCAGTAGTGGTCAATGCAGCATCTAGTCTTCAGTGTCTTTTGCGGCTAACAAGGGCCGTCATTCCGAGAGGGAAATCTGACTTGTGTTCCAGTTGATTTATCCTACTTGGAAGTTGAAATTTCCACATATGGAGTACAAATGGAACACACCATTAATACTTGGGAACCAAGTATCAATGTGTATTTTGCCTTTTATTTTTTCTTAGGGCTGATCGTTACAAGTTCTAGACCTTTTCTTCTTCTTTGGGCAAACAAGTCAGAAAACTCATTCACAACAACTGAAATGTGACCTAATGAACAGATAATTCATGTTTAAATGTTCTTCACTTTGAAGTACATCCTTGTTTCCTCCCTCTAATAAATCCTCATTTAAAGTTCAAACACCAAGCTCGTCCTGGTGTTACTGAGGATATTCTGTAGGGGTAAACGCTGCAGCTGGGCACCAGTGGACTGAATGGGTGGAAACTACTGGAAAATGTCAATGCCAGTCAGTAATGATGTCTGTGGAGAAACAGCTTCATCACACACCTGCTGGTAGAACCTAGAAACACACCTGAGACCCACGGGAACCTGAAATCAGAGCATTGCTGATCTGGTGTTAGTGGAGGATGTGGCAGAGCGTGCCCTCTGGAGGGAACGGGTCTGGTCAGTAAGAAGCCCCCCCATTGACCTTGTTCTTGTCTCACCTGCATAAAGTCAGCTCAGAACTCTTCAGCTGCTGCAGGTGCAACAGGCCAGCTCCACCCTTTACTGAACACGTCCTCGTCTGATCCAGAATCGTTCGCGTTGTTGAAATACTGCACAGACTCCGGCTCAGTGAGGCCCACAGACACTTTTCCATGAGGCAGCTTGGATCCAACAATGATTTTCATTTATTTTGACTGAAATTAGTGTGTGAGAGAGAAAAAAGAGTGTGTGTGTGTGTGTGTGTGTGTGTGTGTGTGTGTCTATGTATAGCAACTTAGTTTTCTGACTAATTTTATATTTTGCTTTGTGTTTTTTCACTTCACTTAACACGAGCCGCTATATCAGCGTTTTTTCTTGGTCTGTTGATGTTTTGTTGCGTTAAGCAGCAATTAAGCCCAGTGTTTGTGCTGGAGCAGGGAAACAACTAAAACATGATGGATATGGATTATTGAGGACCTGTGTTAGAGAGCTGGTAGAATGCTGATTTTTGTCCCAGTCCAGCCCCACTGACGTTGCATTTATTTTATTGATGTCACCCGTTGACAGCCAAGACCTGCATGAAGAACTGAACTAAACCTCTGTGGTGAACCTATCCACAGTGATAGTCCTGAAGTCATGTCACAACATGAATGATGTTGGCAATTAAAGGCAACGTGCCCCAAATTACAGCTTGATTACAGCTGAAAAATAGAGCAATGGGAAACTTATTTTACTTTACATGGTTTGATTAGCTAGATCCATTTCTGTACAGTAATTATTAAGAAGATGTGTAGCCATCAATAACACCACCAGACATCAGGTGATGGAGTGTTTTATAACTGATATTAGTTCAAAACACTCCTCAGCCTCTTCATGTGAGAGCTGCATGAGGCTTCAGCGATGTGGCTGCAGCAAGGAAACAGAAAACCAGCAGTTGTTTTGGGAGAAATGGTGGACAGGTTCACAGCTTGAATTTGATTCAAACATGATAATAATAATAAACAATAGACCTGGAAACACCAACGCTTCACTCATGTGGCCCACGCCTTACATGAAAGTGAAACAGCTCGCACATACGTGAACCTGACAACACGGTTTGTAAAGTGAAATGTCTGTGTGTCGTTATGTACATGCTTATTTATCCTCCAGGATGGACAACGGCAGTGATGGAAGGAAGATGTATTCGTTTGTGTCAGAGATCTGTGTGTGTGTGTGTGCGTGTGTGTGTGTGTGTGTGTGTGTGTGTGTGTGTGTGCGTGTGTGTGTGTGTGGTGATAGTGCCAGAGTGCACATCATGTGCAGCTTAAAAAGAGAGCGTGTGACTGAGGGGTCAGACTCCAACAACACTATAATTGCTGTTTGTCTGTGACAATTCAGGGTCAGAGTGTTGTGAGCTGCAGGAGTAACGGCTGGAGAGAAACGGCCTAGATCCTCAGACTTCTAAAACCAGTTCTCCAGTGTTGTTTAAGAACAGTTACTAGATTTTATATTTACATACGTTTTTGTATTGCCTACTCCTCAGTATGGAGAATAGAGAGAGAGAGTAGCTATTGGCTGTCCGCAAGTTGCTAAATGACATAAGTATGTTGTTTTTGAGCTAGACCAGTTCTTGTGTGGTCCAGATGCATTATTAATAATAATAATAATGCTCAAATAGATATTTTTTAAACTTTTACACATCATAAAAAGGTTTCACAAATCCAAAACTGTTATAAGGACTTTGCTACTAGTGAAGAAGAAGAAGAAGAGACTTATGTAGCACCTCTCAAGATAAAAATCATAAGGTGTGGGGTGACGTGGGTGTGTTTGGAGGACTTGGTCAGCAGCCTAGCACAGGCATTCTGGACCACCTGTAGACGGTTCAGGGAGGTTCTGCTCAGACAAGTGAAAAGCCAGTTGCAGTAGTCTAAGCGTGAGGAGATGAAGGTGTGGAGAACAACCTCCACTTCAGAGCGGGACAGAATGGGACTCAGCTTAGTAGGGATGCAACGGTCCACTTTCCCCACGGTCCGGTCCGTACCTCGGTTTTTGGGTCACGGTTTCGGTCCACTTTGAATTGTAGAAAAGCTTAAGAAAATCTGAAATTTCCCAACTTTATTTTATTCATTCAATAATATAACTTTTCAGATGTATTACTTGTAGTCCAGTGTGTAATAATAATAATATGTTCAGAGACCAACAGAAATGTCACTTTTCAATGTCGTGTCAGTGAGAGGCTAGGGCGACCGGAGTGGGACCGGGAGGGACGCGTAATTTGGAATTGTAGGATGTCCGAGGAAGGTCCCGACTCGGGAGTGTGTTGTGTGAGGGGTTGTGGCGTCAAATAAAGTGAGCCTCTGAGTTCACGGCTGTTGAAGAATAAAAGTATTTGTTTGAAAACTGGTTCAGTCATAACTTTATCTTAGACAGTTATTTGAACCTGATAGCTATTAGCACAGCTACTCAGACTTCACCAATGTTTATTCTAGGCTTGTTCTACTGGATTTTAATTTAAAAGCCTTAAAGACTTCAAAATTATTTAAAAATTCCAATTTAATTAAGGCTGCTCGATTATGGCAAAATGACAATCATGATTATTTTGACTGAAATTCAGATCTTGATTATTTAAGACAAGTTTTTATAAAAGGTTGATTTTATTTATTTATTTATTCGGTCATAAAATTGCACAGGGCACAATCAAATCAGAGGAAAAGAAACATAAAGGAAAGAAACAAGATAATCACAAAAACAATTCCTGATTCCTCGTGTAAAAGAGCCAATACACTTACTCATACTTTATAAGCAAAAGGGTCTAGGCTGAGGTTTTACTTATTTAAGCCTACCCAATACAATACAGACCCAATTAAATAAAAAAATACTGACAAAAGAGAGCTAAACAGTACAAGCATCTGTAATATAAAATAAATAGAAACACATCTATGTTGTAGTGAAACTTCCACAATCTGCTGCATAACAATAGCCCTGTCAGCGGAGCCGTAGGGGAGTGTGTACAGCAGCACGATCAGAGATGAACTGATGATTATTTATCAGCGTGAGAACCTGGAGGAGTGCATGAAGACAGTAAAATGCATGTAAATCCACTTCAGATGCGGCTCGCTGTGTCTTGAATTTATTTAGCTTGTAAAACAACATTTTTCTATCGAGTCAGGTCCACTGAGAAAGGTTCATGATAGGTCAGTTGATGCAACGATCATGCTGCACATGCGCATGTCATTCAATTCAATTCAGTTTATTTCTATAGCGCCAAATCACGACAAGAGTCGTCTCAAGGCTCTTCACAAAGTAAACATTCCAATACCTGTCTCTTAT
>SSNS01000005.1:358216-360545 GCA_006937985.1 Aphyosemion australe | reverse complement strand
TGCGAGCGTCTGTGACCCAAAAAGTATCAGAACCGCACACGGCGCATGCGCAAACACAGAAGCAGTAGCGTAAATGAAGGAAGTGGAAGCGAAAACAAACCAAAAGGCTAACCCACTTTCAAAATAAAAGCAGCGTTGCTTTGTTTTGATGAAAAATAAACTTTTTTTCTTCAGTTAACAGCGGGAAATGCTAGTAATTTATCGATTTTGATCAAAAGTGGATCAAATATAATACAAATAATATGTTTTCGTTGTTATTTTGTTATTTAAGGAACAAACCAGACTTTTATTTTTATGTCAGATTGATTTTTTAACCGTAACAACAAGCAGCTTTTGCCATGAAGCAACAAAGTGCGCTTCTATTCCAAATTCCGTCCTTGTCCTCCCATACTCAGACCAACGTGTTGCGTCATATATACTTTTTTTTAGCTGCGACGAGTTCATGCCAGACGTACAGTGTGAGCAGTCAGGTCGCATCCGAGAAGTGGGTCGTACAGTGTGAGCACATGACTCGTGAGATTTGCTCTGCGAGGAACTCGTACAGTTTGAGCTGAAGCTGAACGCTACGAGTGAAAAAGTCGCACAGTGTACGCCCAGCTTTAGAGATAGGGTGAGAAGCTCGGTCATCCGGGAGGGGCTCGGAGTAGACCCGCTGCTCCTCCACATCGAGAGGAGCCAGTTGAGGTGGCTCGTGCATCTGATTAGGATGCCTCCTGGACGCCTCCCTGGTGAGGTTTTCCGGGCACGTCCAACCGGGAGGAGACCCAACGGAAGACCCAGGACACGCTGGAGAGATTATGTCTCTCGGCTGGCTAGGGACGCCTTGGGATTCCCCCGGAGGAGCTGGCCCAAGTGGCTGGGGAGAGGGAGGTCTGGGCTTCCCTCCTTAGGCTGCTGCCCCCAAGACCCGACTCCGGATAAGCGGGAGAAAATGGATGGATGGATGGATGGACGGTTTTATTATTTTCTGCATTAAGCAGAACTTGGTCCATGCTCCAGCATTTCTGAAATGAGACATTGGGTTCAAGCGAAGCCAAACCTTTCATTTTGTGGTATCTATTTCTCACGTCTTTGAACTGCGGCATAAATATGTGATTCTACAGCTGCTCCATAGACATTCAAAGCTAATAAATGGACCCATTATGGATTTTAACTACATTGAAGGCAAGAATTTAACATGTCCTGTAGGTTTTCAGTATGTTTTAAGATTCACACCTTTAGTCAAATGCGGAGATGTCATTTCACCAGTGTGTGACGACTAATGGGACATTAACTTTATAACATCAGACTCTGCTGCTGCTTAGAGACTTCCACACTTTCTTGGTCAGAGTCTGATTCAGACAAACCTCTGGCTGGACTCCACCCCCGATGCTCCACATGTGTGGTTAGGTGGTTAAGTGTCTTGCCCAAGGACACTACAGCAGTATTCTGGGACCAATCCTGCAGCCCTCTGATTACTGGGCATCCCTCTCTACCTCTGAGCCTCCTCCTGAGGCTGAAGTTGTTTTATGAGCAGCAAGACTTTCTTTCCCCAGACTAGCCGTTAGCTCATCAGTCCTGAAGGACTCAGACAGAGGCTGAGGAAAGGCTCGACTGATTTATAACTTTTACACAGAAACATGCTTCAGATCCTAGTGATGCTACAGGTAGTTCAGACGTCTGGGAGGATTTATTATTTTTAATTCATCTTCATCTCCACACAACTTTAACTCCGATCCTGCAGCACTAGTTGTACCTGAGGAGCAGGAAGTCAGAACGCTTCTTCAATAAAACCTTAAACTTCATTTAAAGCTAATAAAACTTCATTCTCAGTTTATTACATTGTGAAAATGAAGTTCCGATTTCCTTTTCCCATGGCTGCTCCTGCAACAGCTCTACCATCCCAAACCCGAGGAATCCTCCTGGAGGGATAAAGGAACAACGTTCTCACTTCTGGAAGCTTGGTCAGGCTCCACCTCGGGACCACAGTGGACTGTTAATTCAACATTTAGGATAGTAATGAATGACAGGGTCTTAAATAGGAAAAGTCAACTTTCCTGTGATTAACACCTATTTGTTGTAGTGGGGTGTGTTCCATTCTTCTTTCAGTCAGTCTTCTGTACAATGGCTGACTTTTGTTTCATATTCCCGCCATTCGGCACAGAAACATTTACAGGATTAAAGATGGTTGCTGCTTTAAAACTGACATTTTGTGTAGTTTATGATAAAAACTGTTTAACCTCCTTTAGCTTCAGCCTAGGGCCGAGCAATATGGACCAAAACTTATATCTCCATATCTTTTAGCTTAATTCTGATATATGATATGTATTTCGATATATAAGTGAACGCC
>SSNS01000005.1:343216-353216 GCA_006937985.1 Aphyosemion australe | reverse complement strand
TATTGTCAGATATATTTTTAATATATCAGCATTGTGGTAAAGAAGAGACTTGATAACGTAAAATGTTTTGCTGTTGGGAGACAGTATGACAGATCACACAGTTCAGTGCCACATTTCAAACATGCAGTTGGCTTGAAAAGAGTTACAGGGCAGAAAGCTGGTTTTTGATGTGATGACATTCAGCAGGAAATGCATGTTAATTGATCTGCCAAATCATGCTAACATTTATGCCTGTATACCTCAATGATCTAGTGTGGAGGACTGATGAAATGCCATATGGATGAATATGTGGATTTACAAATTGTGTTTTTTACTGTTATTGATGGCATATTTAATGCTCTGTCATTTACCTTTTTGCAATGTATGAATCAATACATAGCCAAATGTCCATCTATATAGATTTATAAATAAAATATAATAAATGTGATGCAAAATGAGACGCCTGCTTGACATAAAATAAAACTTTGTAATAAATATTTATTGAATTGTGTAATTCAGTTTGTTAATGATCTTAATTATAATTGTCACCTATAGACATATATGGTTCATCCATATGGATTTATAATGAATGGCAGGAAAAATATGATCTGATGCTTACTCAACTCATTAAGAATCCTTTTTTGTATTAAAATTGAATTCCTGGTTTTATTTGTACAGCAATACATTTTAAAATATATTAATCAATATATAGCAATAGGTTGTCCAACCATAAATTACTATATACTGTCAAATATATGATGAAATTGATCATATTGCAATATATTGCTTAATATATTGCAATATAAATTCCAGTATATTGCAATATACAATTGTTTCATAAAGGGAGCTAACCTAGCTATGTCTTATGCTATGACTGGACCAGCGAAGGAAATAAACGATGAGCTGCAGACCCGCGTGTGTGTTAATGAAGCAGACGTTCAGAAACTCATGCGCTGCTGCGGTGACTTTCTTTTTTTTTGCCAAACAAAAGCAGGACCAAAGTGTGCTTTACCCAGTGTTAATTGGGCCACTAATAGAGCTTACTGGATTTATGGGCTGGTCAGAACAACATGTAAATGTAAGGGAAAAAGTGTCGTAGTGGCGACCACAACAGCACCTCAGGCCACCGGGCAAATGCCTGGCGGTATGAACAATGCCAGTCCAGCTGCGGCAGCAACTGGTAGATGGTTTTAATGGATCAACCAGACTGAAAGAAGAGTCATCACTCAACTAAAGCCTTGCTGAAACAATAAACTGTAAAATCGATTACCCAGTAAACCAGTAACTAACCAAAGTTAATCTGTATCATAAAATTCAAGTGGATTGAGTCAATTTTCTTTGAGGAGCGTCATCATTTTGGCTAGATCCACCCACAAATACAGCCATTGCTAAAGTTAAACCTCCTCATTAGCTGGTTTAAAATTAGTCCTGCTGTTTAAAGGTCTGGTGCCACAGCCTTAAATTTAACTAAGAGAGGTTTAGGGTTAATAAAACTAGGTTTAAAGTTTTGTGTGACAGAATTGAAACTTGAACCGTGATTTAAGTTAAACCTTGTTGGTGCAACCCACCCTTAGTGTTGAAGTTGACTGAAGTTTTAAAGTATGTGATGCTCTGTTGTTGGTCGCTAATGTGGACTTTTTACGATGGCCTTCATAAACTGAGTAACCTGCGGTGTACGGGGAGTTGATTATAAATGTTATTTAAGTCTTTTGTTTATTCAGCAACAGGTGTTGTGTTTGACATGATCACGATTACTACGGAGTACAACTTGGTAGGACATCTGTGGAATTAGCTAAACGTGTGGGTAGAGCCTTAATGACTGAAGATGGAACTTTGTCACAGTAATCGGAATAAAACAGTTATACTTCCTAACAGTTTGATTAAAATCATTCTGGTTCAGATAAATACAGAAGTCTTATCAGCTGCTCTTGGCCTTTTGGTGGTGGGGATTGAAAATAAAAAATTCACATCCTTTTCTCTCAATTCAGAGTAAAATATTCAGATAGTTTCTGATAGTTTGAACAAGTGAAAACCTTTCCATTTGAGTGGATATCCTCAGGTCTTGTTCACCACTAAGAGGCTGCTTTTATTGAATATTTCATTCATCTTGAGTGGCATCAGCGCATAAACTGATGAGGAGTCAAACTTAAAGTTACAATATGTAAGAGTTTTATGGTGAAATAATCACAAAACTGTCTAATGTTTAAAGCATGTTGGAAGGAAGGTGACATTGAAACAGATTTCCTTCTCAGCCGGCTGGGGGGTTTGTCTGTTTTTCTCCTTTCATAAGAGCCAAAGTGGGACGTAGTTTTTGTTTACAATGTGAGACCGCGGGTTTGCCGAGTCTGGTACACCAGTCCCTCCGACCACCACCAACAGGCAAGGCGGGTTAAGTGTCTTGCCCAAGGACACAACGACAGCGACAGAATGAGCGGGACGCAAACCTGCAACCTTCCGATTGCAAGGCATCCACTTAGCTCCTCTGCCACCATCGCCCCAATATATATATATATATATATATATAATATATGTATATACTGTATATGTATAAATATGTATAACCCAACAGAGTTCAGCATGACGAAGCTTCAGGGCAGCTACTGACACTGTATTGATTAATAAATATAATTTATTGACCTTCAATGGGGAAATTCTAGTGTAACAGCAGCAAATGAAATTCACAACAAGAGTGAAGAATAAAAGGCTGTAGTGGATAAAAAATATGTGTAAAAAGTTGTTAAGAAGAAAAAAGGTCTAAATGTTTGTGAGTTGCTCTTACAACCAGAACCCCTAAACCAGATCCATCCTTATGAGCTGCTGATGTATACCTGCTCATGGCGCCATATGTTCAGGCAACCCATCAAATGCTGTTCCTCAGGGCGGGGTGGGGGGTGTCTTCATTGGCCTCCTCCCTCAGAAAGTGGTTGTAGATGGTCTGCAGTAATATTTGCTGGCGTTTGGTAAATGTGCCCTGAAGGCTTGTCATGTTTTCTCTCCCTCTCTCGCTCTGTGCTGAGGAATCACACCTCACAGGGTTTAAAATGAGAGCTGCTTAAAAAGACTGCTGCAAGATGGGTGGGGGGTAGAAAGTAAGTGATGCTGAGAGTTTCACATCCTGTCAGCTTTAAGTAGAGAAACTGATGTCAACTGTAAAAGCATTCAGTTTAGCCCCCTAGTGGTAGACACAAGAACCATCCTGGTCTCATCAGCAATGACAGCGTGGTCTCAGCTGCATCACTCTCTTGAGTAAAATCCCAGGTTGTAAGAATACAGAAACCTCATTTGGTGACTTGAAAAATGGAATATTCTCTCAAGCTCGCGGGTGTCCCAAACCCACCCAAGTCATCTGTCACTAGAGTCAGGGCTGGTGCTGCTGCTCCTTTGTTGCATTTCAGTCTTTGCTTGTTTGTTCCACCTCCGACTGGGACTGAGTGGAAGCCTGACCTTTGGTGTCATTAATTAGCTTGTGTTTTCATTTAAAGGTATTTAGAACCATTGCAGTTTTATTGTAAATATTGTTCCATTCATCGTACGTGAAAAAAATTTTACTTTTCTAAAACAGGATTTGTGTTTGGAACACTTGTAATTTGAGGCGGTGGCAGCATGTGGTCATCAAGGGGCCACGTATAAGTCCAACATCCTTACACTTGATTTCATGCTGGAAATTCCTGTTTGGCTCATTAGCACTACTAGAGTTTGGTCTTGGGATTGCATCCACCTATAATCTGATCATGGCACAAAGAACAGATGAGTACTTCAGGGGGCCAATCAGATTTCAGCAGGGGCTGATGCCCTTATAACTCCCAGGTGCTACAGGCTCCACAGCATCAAGGCAGTGGAGACAGTGTTTGTGTAGCACAACATGAGATTGTGTAATGCTGTTGGATCAAGGCTAAAGCCTAGTTTTTATTGCTCCGCCTGCGGAGGTGCGGAGACACGCAACGCCATTATCCGTGGTCAAAAGGGCTCTCCAACAGCCAGGCAAGGACGGACGGCATACGGCCCAGTTTGATAATTATCCATTGAAATAGATGGAGACCGCAAGCCTGTGATTGGTCAGGATGCCACTGCCTTACACTTTGTTAACCGTACCGCCATCCCTCTCAAAAAATAAAACAAAAGCTGAAGATATCTAGCTGCAGCAAAAATGGCCGTCAGTGGGTGAGAAGAGCAGTTGAAGAACGTCTCGTAGAAAAGGTCAGAAGCAAAGTAAGAGAACCCTAACTGATAATTGTTACATTTAATTTATTTTTTTACGTTGCCTTTTTTCTACTATTTAAAGCACCTACGTTAACTTGTTTTCATCCCTAAATCTGTTTATCAGAGGGAATAAAATGTTCTCTGAAAATCCATCTAAGCTTAATCTTTAGGGTGGGTTGCACCGAGGTTGAACTTTAAACTCAGATTAAATCATGGTTTAAGTTTAAATTCTGTTGCACCAAACTTAAAATTAGGACAGATTAAATTTAAACCTGGTTTAATTTTTACACTAAACCAAGTTTAAATTTAAGGTTGTTGCACCACAACTTTAAACCCCAACTTAAGCTAGGATCTAGGATTCATTTTAAACCAGCTAATGAGGAGGTTTAAGGTCACCGTTATTATCACGATGTAGATGGAGAGAAAACACGACGAGAAGTGGGAAAAACGCTGGTAAATGCACAAACGTCTGTGAGAATGAGGAGAGCAGGAGGTCTGAGCTATGTCCTGTCACAGAACTGTTTGGATCGCCACAAATCTGCCTTAATATCACTTTATTTATATTTTTAGAATTAGCGTGTGACGTCATCTGGGTGACTTTCTGGGCGAACCTCAGCTACTTTCTGTTGGAGGCAGTTGGCAACATCTAGTGGTAGAACCGCAGGTCTCAGTCATCCACGCCTGTTCCTCATCCACAAATTAATTTACCCAATAAATAATTATTTTGGTGGAACAGCAGCCGTGTCACACTATTGGTGCTAAAATACCGGTGACTGTCATTGTAGAACGGCTGATTTCGTGTTACTTTATCACAATTTTTACTCTTCCCATTTTTTATGATGTTTTTAATCATTTTGAATTGATTTATTATTTTTGAATTAAAATTAATTTTTTTTGTCCTTGTGAAGCGCCTCGTGATGTTTATCTTGAGAGGTGCCATATAAAAGATCGTTTCTTCTTCTTCTGAGCTAAGTTTAATTAAACCTTGCTGGTGCAACTCACCTTAAAGTATTTTATTTCTTATCCTAGAAAAATTTTTTCTATTATTATTATTCGATTGATTTGTTTGCCACCCCAGAAGTTCCAGAGTAAAATAATTATTGTTTTTTAACGTATGCACTTGTAAATCTGCCTGTGACATTTTGATAGCGGGTGACACGCGACTAGGGGAGCTAATGTGATTAGAATAGGTCAGGATTAAAATCTGTCACTCAGACTATTATCAACACAAGTGGAGTGAGAGCTGGTGATGATGGGAGGCTGATGAGTGATGGAAGAAGCTGAAATTTAGGGAAGCAGAAGTGGACGATGAAGGATGAAGGGGTGAGGGGGCGGATCAGTCCGGACATCTCCGGTAAACAGAGTGGTAAATATTTCAGCCGTCACGGCCGAGTGTGAGCAGCTGTTCCCCTTTGCATGGCAATGAGAGGAAAGGAGAAAAGCTTGTTTCAATGGAGTCCCTCAACCGTGGGAATTCTACACACACACACACACACACACACACACACACACACACACACACACACACACACACCAGCTGAGTAAGAAGCTGAGGACAGTGGAGGTCTGTCCTGGCTGGATGGACTCTAACTGGAACTCAGATCAAACCTTCAGAATGATTCTAGTGTTCTGGATCAACTTCAGTTCACAGACTTTAACTAAAGGCGCGTATCGCCCACTGCAAACATCCAGCATCGGATGAATATTTAATAGAGAATATTAGGTAGTTTCACTAAAGTCCTTCCAGTCTTTATGAGACAACAGACAGAGTCCACTCCAGAGGCCTCATTCATCAACCGTACTTACGCACAGATCTGTGCGTATGTCGTGCGTAGGAACTAATTTATGCATTGTGTGGTATTCATCATTTTGTACTTGTGCATGAAAATGTTCCTAAATATAAGAAAATCTCAGACCATGCGTAGGAATCTAGTGGTAGAACAGGGGAACCGCAATACTGAAGGTCTCATTCATCCACGCGTGTTCCTCATCCACTATTTATTCTACACAATAAATAATTATTTCGGTGGGGAAAAAAAGCTTTGTTGCATAAATGGTGCTAAAACCTATAAAAGACACCTGTGACTGACAGGTATCTAGCATTACTGATCTGGTGTTATTGGAGGGTTGGGCAGAGACTCTGGGGGGATATTTGTCCTCTGTGAGCGCACTGATCTGCTTGGTGAGGATCCAGAGTGTCTCCTGAGCAGATGTTGCTTCCTGAAGGAGCTCCTTCTGGAGCTATGCTGGGATTTGGGACCCTTTGTGGAGCCACAGTCCAACCACACACGAATCAGATTCCAGTCCATACTCGATTATTGAAAACTACGAGAAAGCCCAGAACCTCCTCCACTCTGGTCCCCGAACATACACACGTTGCCAAGGTAACCAAACTGAATGACAGCTCAGAGGAGGCTGCAGGGTCAACAAACATTTCCTGAAAAGAACAAACTTTCTCTAAACAGAACATGCATTCACTTCCTTAAATGTGAACTGTAATGAAACAGAAAGGAACATTCAGTTTCACTACGTTTCTTCATGTTTGATTTGATGTTGAACCATTATTTCTTTATCTCTGACAGGAACCTCTCCTCTGTCCTGACCGCATTTACAATAATAAAATTAGAAAACCTCTGCAACTAGTTTGTTCTCTTCTAAATCGGCAGCCAGTGCCTCGACCTCGCTATCAGTTGTCAATTCTCAGTCTTTTTCTTTTTCGGAAAGAATGCAGGGAATCCCCTCATGAGCTTTAGAGCACGTAGTGTGACCAAATATGGTTAATTGGGTGTTTCTGTATGTAAATGACTGTGAACGGACACGAGCACCTGGGTACGCACAGGTGGGATTTATCAACTGTCAATAGCATACGAGAGGCCACCGCACGTTTCATTAATCAGGATTTTAGTTGTTCGTACGAACATTCTTAATTTTGTTCACAGGAAGGAATATTGGAATATTTCTACGAACGTTTGGTGAATGAGGACTCAGGACTTTATGGGGACGTTTTAGGTCAACTTGTTGCTCATCGTGTAACTCTGAGAGTATGAATTGCTGTCCGTTACTCCCATTATCGTAGCTTAACATTTGTAAAATTTACAGAGTTACAACCATGTCTGGTCCACTACGACTCACCACCTCATCACTGAGGAGCCATGCTTTTTTCTGGGCTCCATTAAACTGTTGTTCTGTGTTTGGTCCTACAGAACTAGCATGGATTAAGAGTCCTTATCCCTCTGCTGTCCCCCCTTCAACACACAGAGTATTTGATCACTGAAGCAAAGACACATCAGCTATATGTGTTTACATCATTAAATCATTTATTACACTGCAAGAAAAAAATATAGTTAATTGGTTTGGTTAATTTTTTTATTTACAAACCTGAGAAATAAGGATATTGGTTAAAGAAATAATGCCAGTTACTGGCCCAAAGTCCATCAACTTACTGGTTTTATTTAGTTGTATAAACTGTACACAAGTGTAGAAAAGCAAGGGTGCAAAAGCTGCTGCCAGTGGCTCATCAGGGTCACCATGGTAACCACATACCTGTGTCTATGACAGCTAACCCAATGACAATCAGACAGGAGGTCCTACTAAAGAGTAAGCCTCACTTGAAGTGGTTTAGAAAAGCAGCAGAGGGCTCTGATGGTCCCACAGGTAAATGTTTCTGCTGGGTTTGATGGAGGAGATATGAGAAGTTATAAAGACCCTCATTTCCTGTTTGGAGTAAAACATTTCTATTTTCAACCAATCAACAGACAGCTGCATCACATCCTCTAAACAAAAACTTTAAAATTTCATATAATTGATTAAACGGGTTTAAAGTGCGAGTCATTATTGGATGTCTATGGAACACGTGTCGTTGAACACGGGGTTGTGAGCATGTGCCCACGTAACGAAACCTGAGTCCCAGACCGTTTCTGAGTGTGTGAGGCTTCCTCCATCATCTGTCAGTGTTTTCCTGTGACTCATCTCCAACCCCAAATAGACAGAGCCGTTGGAGAACTTGGTAACACAAGCTGTAAAATCAGATTTTAGCATCTTAAACAGTCTGAGGGGGAAGTGAGCCAGAATCTCACTCAACACAGTTTTGTTCTCGCTGATTTTTTCATACTGACACACGCACGCACACACGCGCATGCACACACACGCATGCACGCACACACACGCGCACACACGCACGCACACACGCGCATGCGCACACACGCACACACACACACACGCACGCACACACACGCATGCACACACACGCGCACACACACACGCACACATGCACGCACGCACGCACACACACAAATATTTTACAAATATATAAACGTGTCTTTGTGGACAGGACGCATGGTTTTTACGGCAGTGTTTTGTGCCCAACGCAGAAGTCATTAGTCAGAATATCCACTCTGGTACTGGTGGAGGGTTAAAGCAGTCATCTGTGACATGAAGGTCACATTCTCACCTGCAGCATCAAATCAACGGTTCCACACCTGCAGCAAGGAGGAAGTGGGCGTTAGTGACCTACTTCCAGGGGAGGCGGGGTCAGATCAGAGACTAGCTTCAGGGGGAGGAGCAGGGCCTGATGATGCACTTGGCTTCCATCCTCGTGTCTGCAGGTCCTTACCTCAGAATCTGAAAATTAGCAGCTGACACAGGAAAATGCATGAATGCAGCCAAAAAATAAATTCTATTCTGCCTTTCAGCTCTAACATCACTGCTACATACAGTTATTATTATTATTTTATAGTTCATGTCTATTTGAACAAGCAAACAGCAAAAGCTTTGCTGTTTCACAGTTCCTGTCAAGTTAGCACAGCTTAACTCAGGCTCTTTGGACCTATGAGAGTGGCTCTGAATGACTTTAGCTAAAAGATTTTAAAACAGTGAACTCCTTTTAAGGTTTAAGCAGCTTTTCAGAGTTCTCATTGAATAATTGAACTGAATTTCCACAGGAGAATGACCATGAAAGTACCAGTAGTATTTCAGATCCATTTATGTTTATTTTTAATTAACTCTCCACTAATACCAATATCCCATTGAAAAAGTAACCATACTCTTTTGCAAATTTTCTTCTTCTTAATTTAGAAACAAACTGGTATTTATTCTAAAATGTCAACAAATCTCATACCAATTTTTAGGGAAGAGAATAAAAACAAAACAAACTTTAATCTCTGAAAAAAGTCATATCTAATCTTAGAGTTATAAAGAGTTTATATATATATATAAAGAATAAGCAATCGAGGCTTAATTAAATCCTCTCAGCATTTCTGTAATTTATAATAATAATTGTGACTGATGCTGTAGCCTGATGTTACTGTTCCTTTAAGAGACGCTGTGGCTGGTTGAGGTGAAACTGGAAGTTGGAGATGCAGGTTTATCTCAGCTGTTTGCTAAACTACTCTAATAAACTGCTGTTAAGGACAAAATGTCATTCTGTCTGACGATTTAGTTCATCACAAATATCACAATATAAAGAAATGATCTTTTTCTTGGGGGGGGGCACTATGCCGTGGTCCCCGGAATGCTTTGAAACGCCCTGGGTGTGGGACTGGCTGAGCCAGTGAGGTGACGTCACCGAAGCGCGGGAGATGAGCTCTGCAGCAGCAGAGCGCATCAGGCACAAATGAAAGCGAAAGTACGAGCAAACATGAACAATCGTGTGTTAATTATGTTTTTTTTGGTGGCGCCACTTTGAGAATGTTACTGTGGCCGTGGGCAGGACGCAGCGGCCCGGCGGAGCAAATCAGTAATCAGCGCTCTGCCGCTGTCCATCCTCTCCGCCCCCAAAAAGACCCGCTACACTGAGAGTCCAAATAAATAAATAAATAAATTT
>SSNS01000005.1:308216-338216 GCA_006937985.1 Aphyosemion australe | reverse complement strand
CGGGGTTTATTGCTGCAGAAGATTTGGGCTTGTAGATGTAATTTAATGCATTCAGGTTTTTACCTGCATCTAAAAGACTGTTGATAAAGCAAGACACAACTGACTTACCATTTTTCAGATTTGTACTCAACAACATTTTACTCAAAGTTTACATAAAACATTTGAGCAAAATATGTATTCCAGTAGTATTCAGACCTCCTGACAGCAGTAACAATTTAAAATGCTCAAGGCCATGAGCAGGACTTATATGGAAGGATAGGCTACTCCATAGTTTAGAAAAGGGGTTCCCAAATTTTTTTCTTTGGGGACCCCCTTGCCTGTGTCCAAGACAAGCCAGGACCCCCAACTCTTACACGCATAAACACGCTAAATGTGATAATTTGCAAACTTTATACAGACATACAGTATTATAACTTTTATATGGAGTTCTGATTATACTGTATGATGTGTTATTAGGATTTTATAAGTGTAATTTTTACAAATAAAATCTTGCTAACCTCACAACCTCAGCAAAGACAAAATTATGGGGACCCCCTGTAATCTTGTGGGGACCCCATTTGGGGTCCCGACCCCTGATTTGGGAACCCCTGGTTTAGAACCACAGAGAAGGCTCTGTCGACACGGGTGTTTAGACGGGTTCTGAGAACAGTTAAAAGAGCCTGGGGACTACACCTCTTGGTTCATGGAGATATAGGAAGGAGCCATGTTGTGCAAGGATTAACAAACAAACAGTAAAGAGTTTTTACACAGCAGGGTTCCAGAAACAAACAGGAACCAAAGGAGCCAACAACACCCTCTAAAGAGTTCTGATTGCCCAAAAGTAAAATCTTGGTTTTTAATTCATTTAACTTAACAAAGTTAATCGACACCCACTGTTTGAAAGCACCTTTCCACCACCAGCCAAGGACCCAAGGTGCTGTACAAGGTGTTGATATCATTCAGGCACTCCAATAAGCACCCTATTGAGGAAGGGTCACTGTCTGGTACAAGGGGCAAATAAATCTGCCCATCATCAGCAAAACAGTGAAAAGAGTTATATTCCTGGAAGACTGAACCTAATGACAGCAAGTACAGTGAAAAAAGTACTGGACCCAAAATGGAACCCTGAGGCACACCACAGTTCAAGGACGTTACACTAGAATTAGAAGATCCCAAGTTAATAGTAAAAGGACTCAGATTTTAAGTTGCTCAGGGCTTCCTGACAAATCACAGGGTGTTGCTTTAGTTTCTCTGGGAATTTGTGATACACTCACAAAAATCAGTCATCGGTTTCGGGTTTAGAAAGCAGTTAAAACAGAAGAAGCTAAGTGAGCAGCCTGTGTCTGAATGGATGAGTAACAGAACAGTTTTTTCCATCAGCAGCTGACGTCTGTTTAGGTGAAGAGACTCTCAACACATCTCAGTAATTGTCAACGTAAGTTCAACGCTGTAAAGCTTCAGCTCATCCGAGCAACAGGAGGAAGAGTAAATGTCAGTAATAAGTTACTAACCACACCCGCCACCACCCTTAATGAGCTTTCCACTAAAGTCATGATGGAGTTATGGAAACTTCTAATGTATCTGGAGAAATCTGTTACCAAAATCTAGATATTTGGTGTTTATCTATTTCTTCTTCATTTGATGGATTTGTATTTTTCTACTTTAATGACAGGAACTTATGGTGTCCAGTTTGTACGGGTTTTCTAAACGCTCTTTTACTGTTTTTGGTAACACTGCAGAGTAAAGTACTCCTTATGTTTAGATTGTACTTGTTGTAGGTATTGTAGTAAAATTGACCCTGTGATTGTTGTATAAAACTCTGGATAAAAGATGTCCTCCCACCCTAACCTTCACATAATTCCATGGAGGTTGGCCTCCATGCTCCAGATCCACCAGTAAAGCATTCTCAGAGCTAATCCTGCCCCTACCACAACTAAGGAGTTATTTTATACAACGTGTGTAAACCTCCCTCTTTGTTTCCGTCATGTAACAGCCAGAGCAGCGAGGCATCGGGCCCCTGAGCTACTCTGCTGATCAGCCTGTAATCCGTGTACTGCTGATGTGACAAGTGATGCACCATGTGACTCTATCATTTTCTCATCAATGGCCTCTTTGTCTCCATCTGTATCCGTGTCTCCCTCCACGTCTCGGTCTGGGGGGCTGTGATTGAGCCATTGTTGTGACTGACTCACAGAGACAGCCTGTTGGGCGTGTTTACATGGATTCCTGCTCCTCTGCTGCTGGCTACGGCAACATCTTTGTTCTTTTAATCAATTCTTGCTCTTTCAGGCTTAAAGCAAGCAAAACATTTAACTACACTAAAGCTACATTTCTAACATGGAGACGTTATCCCTAACAGAATTTTGATGACTTTATTAGCTTGTTTGGGTTTTGTTTTTTCAAATGTGGCCATCAACTAAAACTGAGCTGGGCTGTGACTGCTGGAGACCACTTAAATGATTGTTTACAAGGGAGTTTCTGATAAAAATCTAAATATTTGTGAGTATTTTTAATTTCCTTGTGTGAGTCACATTAATGGAGCAACTTATGGTTCTGGTCAGGGACGGGTTGGGGGTGTAAATGACCCATTAGGATAAAATAAAACCTTTTGGTATTTTTATAATTTTTATTCAGAAGTGGTTCAAAAGTATTTTGTGTGTGTGTGTGTGTGTGTGTGTGTGTGTATGTATATGTGTATGTGTGTGTGTGTGTTTGTATACGTGTGTGTTTGTATGCATGTATGTATGTGTGTGTGTGCATGTATGTATGTATGTATGTATACGTGTGTGTTTGTATGTATACGTGTATGTGTGTGTGTGTATGTATATATGTATATGTCTGTGTTTGTATACGTGTGTGTGTTTGTATGCATGTATGTGTGTGTGTGCATGTATGTATGTATACATGTGTGTATGCAGTGTTTGCGAAAACACGTCGGACATTACCGACGTGATTTAATATTGTCCGACGAAAAACTGTAAATCGTCGGACATTATGACCGACGCCGTGCGTCTTCTCTGAACGTGCCAAAATAAAATAAACTTCCTGAAAACTGCAGACTGTTTGTTGGCTTCCCCCTCAAAAGATCTAGTTTCTACATATATTACATTATTATTTGGACTCTCAGCGTAGCGGGTCTTCTTTTGGGCGGAGAGGATGGAGAGCCGCAGAGCGCTGATTACTGATGCGCTCCGCCGGGTAGCTGCGTCCTGCGCACGGCCACAGAAACATCAAAGTGGCGCCACAAAAAAAAAACATAATTAACACATGTTTGCTCATACTTTCTGTCTTTCATTTGTGTCTGACGCGCTCCGCTGCTGCAGGGATTGTCTCCCGTGCTTCGGTGACGTCACCTCACTGGCGCAGCGCACATTCCGCTATTTTTGCGGTCGACGGATCTTTTGATCTGCTAATTTCAAAGTAACTTGTGAGTTGAAAAGTAAGAAGCCAGGCAGCAGTTTTTCTGGAGGATTGAGAGGAGATGCAGCTAAGAGAAACAGGACAGGAAAATAGTCGCATACAAAACAAAACAGTGTTTGAAAAGGAAAATGTAGGCAGATATGTCACGTTTGTAATTTTATAACAATAATTTATAAGCATGTAATATTTATTTATTTGATACAATTCAGATCACCTTCAAAACTCAGTCCCACACCCAGGGCCGTTTCTAGGCATTTCGGGGACCACGGCACAGTGCCCCCCCCCCTAAGAAAAAGATCATTTCTTTATATTGTGATATTTGTGATGAACTAAAACGTCAGACAGAATGACATTTTGTCCTTAACAGCAGTTTATTAGAGTAGTTTAACAAACAGCTGAGATAAACCCGCATCTCCAACTTCCAGTTTCACCTCAACCAGCCACAGCGTCTCTTAAAGGAACAGTAACATCAGGCTACATCAGTCACAAAAAGCCCTTATGGATCATTACAAAATTTAGAAATACTTTCATATATAATATGTTGTTTCTGGTGTTTAATAATAATTTATAATAATTATATGATCTCTAATAATTTCCTGATGAATTCTGTTAATCCTCATTTTATGAATTTGGCAGAAAATCACATTGATTGTTCTTTTTTCAAATTATGTCAACAGATTATTGTCACAATAAAAATATGTATAATATGTAAAGGTCAGAGGTCACTACAATACCCACTGTTAAATAGATACAAGTCTGAAGCCCGCGAGGACATTGTCCTACGTGGTTCAAAAATGTCCTGCGTGAGACGCTCTCACGTCTGCCAGTTTGGCAGGCGTGGCTGAAAAGTTTTCGCAAATACTGGAAACACAAAGTCATGACTTGTTGAAAATATAAAATCTTGGTGTGCACAGTAAGCTTAAGGAATTGCTATCATTCTACTCAAACCCATGAAGACCAATGATCAATATTGTTCTATGGGTCTGACCTTGGATTAGGTCAGGATTGTTTTTCCAGCCATCGCTGATTGCTGGAATGGCGACCTATCCAGACAATGAGTTTTCTTTTTTCACTGCTGCTTCATCCTTTATAAAAAATAACATCCATATTTTTAGGCCATGTTTCAACTTGGTATGTACGGGTTACAGATACTTAAGAGTTTGTTGGGTCAGAAAACGTTATTGTTCTCAACATCTATGAGGACATTTTGGGCCCTCCTGTACAATAACAGCAGTTTTCAGTTGTGAAGAACCCAGCTCTCTATCTAATATCACTTACGTCCAAATGGTTTTTCTTCCAGTTCAATGAACCATCCTGTCTTATTTTATCTCTGCTGCTTCATGTCGCTTCCTATTTTACCTCACTTCATCTCACCTTATCCTCTCAAACTCCAGTTCTAACAAAAAAGCAGCCAGGAAAAACTACCTGGACATATTTCACCTGGAAACGACAGCTATGAAGTGAATGGTGCTTTAAAGTAGGATAAGGAGCAGCATCGTATTGACAGCTCAATCGCTTCCATCTCCAGACCCTCAGTCATCATCTCCCCACCCCAATCAGCTCAGGGGTGGGGGAGGGGGCAGATCAGCCAACACTTAGTGTTCTGTTGGATCATCCTGTTACTGTTAAGGTTTGCCTCATTACCAACACTCCATCCACAGACCTGAAACACTGAAAGCACACAGAAACCACCCTTTGTCCTCTATTGATCTCTGTGTTTGAGAAGATTATAGACTTGACTGGGCTGTCAGTGAATCACACATATCAGGAGACTGGAGATCTAAACTACTGTTGCTCTAGTAGGTCTTAACTTGGTACCGTCAGTGAAGCTCATAAGCATCACGTTTCTGAAGGGTTACAGAGGAATGGGAGCACTGTTTTTACAAGCCGTCTACATCTCTAGAACTCTCAGTCCCTCACAGAACCTGAGTTAAGAGTAGGGTTGGGCATCGTTTGAATTTGAACGATTCCGGTTCCGATTCAAATTCCTCGTTTTCGATTCCGGTTCCTATCGATTCTCGATTCCGATTCTTTCAAGATGCAGGGTTCAAAAAATGTTTTAAATGAGCCAGCTGACCATAGGTCTTACTTGAAGAAATAGTGTAAACTTCAACATGAATTTTTATTCTATGAACAATAGCATCACCTTAACTTAGACCAAAACATGTTTTCAAGAAAGAACAAAAGACTTCAATCAGTCAGACAATCAGTGTGTTTGTTTCTGACCACAACTCACAGCCTCCTACAAAGTCTTAGCCTGGCAAGCCATCCTATATATGTGAATATATAGTCTGACCACAACTCACAGCCTCCTACAAAGTCTGGGAGCTGAAGGAGCCTCTAGGACGAGAGACAAAATGTCTTCCAGATAACCAGAAAAGTCCAGCAGCTGTTTTCAGCTAAAACTCTCAGGATGATCATGTCCAGGATGACTGAGAATAAGTGAAACTTAAATGTAGCTGCTGTCAGTGACCATATAACAGATTTTAAAAACTAAAACTCTCCACAGACTAAATAGTGCAGAAAAGCAGAAAATAATCTCACAACTTAGCGTGTTGAGATGTATTATTGGAGATTTATTATTATTATTATTATTATCATTATTTTATTTGTTTATTTGTTTATTTGTTTGCCGCATCAGCTCTTAGATTAGCTGCGTCAGCTGTTTTTGTTTCTGCAGTGAGACGTAAACTCACCTCACTCCGCCCGGAGTTTGTTCTTCTAACCTCGTATTAAATCTACAGTGATGACGCATTAACGAGCTTCCTCTGTGCGGTATTGTTCGTTGCAGGATGCAAAGTTTATATCACTTTCACGGAGTAAAAGTTCGGCAGACGTGTTTGTTTACATTTTTGCCGCTGAGCGCCGCACAGTGAGAGAAGAGGGGGAGACGCGCTGCTGCACTCAGGGCCTCTGCAGCTGCAGTGGGAGCGACAGGTCAGCTGATCAGCAGGTATAGTCGGCTCTGAAAGGCGTTCATTAGAATTTGCGCATCACGTTTTTTCCGGTTAAAGTCACTTTAGAACGCCTCCGCATCTCTGCAGCTGCATATTTTTCATGATTGCGCGAAAACGCAAACACTTCCGGCGGATTCTACTTCCGGTTGGCGGACTGGGAATCGAAACTAGGAATCGAAAGTAAAATATTTGAACGATTCCGGGAAAAACTGACTGTTCCAATCGATGCTCGATTCTCGATGTCGAACCCTAGTTAAGAGGTAATTAGTGTGCCAATGTTGAAGGACCCTTACTGATAGTTTGTAGTGTTGTCACAATTTCTATCTGTTTTCATGTCTGCAGAAGGGCTGGGTGATAAATCGATTGCATCGATTCATTTGAATGATTGAATGCAATGGCGTAGGTTTGGTCTTGACATTGGTGGGGACTTATAAACCCCCCCCCCCCCCTAATTAGTGTTGTTTTCTCTATCCATGATAAAAACAATAACATACTGATTTCCCACATGTACTATTCTACTTCCTTATTTGTAATGTTTAATGTCATTGAAAAGCTATTGTGTGTCACCAGCATTTTAATATTAAACATGTCAATTTAACCCTTTAACAACAATTGTTTCATATCTACACATATCTAAGTTTATAAGAACTCTTTCTTTTTAATCATTTTAATAAGATTTGTTTTTTCCTCAATAGGCTGCTTTATTGAATCATAGACATGTTTTCTGCCCTCTGGTGGAAGCTAAAAGTACAAATTGTATTTAATTTGATTGTTGTAAAAGTAAATTATTGTTGTATTAATATTAGTCAAAAATGTTTCTAAATTTAAAAAACAGTTTTCTGATTATTATTTCATGTGTCAGGCTTTAAAGGACTAAGTGTCTCTCTAGGCTGATAATAGCTGTACAAGGCTGCAGGTTTCTCTCAGTCTGAATGGAAGTTAGACTCAGAGAGAAAGAGAACCATGACTAACATGGCTAGTTGTCTTTCTCTCTGAGAGAAAGGTAAATCAGCAGGTAAATCTCTAATGAGCTACAGGTGATTTACCTGCTGAGCACTAAAGCTAGCACTGACAATAACGTTATGATGATGGACTCATTTCATTAGCTAACTCAACTTTAAGTGACTTACACGTTTCTTTGGGGGGAAAATAGCTCCTTATGTCCTCAACCTTATTTTTGCCTCCATCCTCATGTAAACTATTTTTGTGAGACTCTTATTTTAATTATTACAGTCAGACAGGATGTGGTGTACAGCGCTTTTATTGTGGTGACCGGAAGTGTGTGGGTGTGTTGTTGGGGAACTTGACTGCTGTAATGTGAAATGACGGTGGCGATAATAAAACAGCCTCTCTTCATGTGCAGCTTTTCTACAGTTAGCGTCATCCTCTCAGGACCCTCTGTGTCACTCACGTCGCATTACAAACACAGGAGTCTTGCATATGACTGCAACGTTTTCCTTCTAGCTTTGGCGCTGCTAACCATATATGTGTGCTGCTAACGACCGGCGACGGCGTAGTTTGTCTCACGTGGGTCTCTCGTGACAGCCAATCACACCGTCCATATGCGGTACGGCGGTAGGACTCGAGGACAGAACGCCATTTAACCCTTTCTGCACCTCTAGAGCAACGATTCATTGAATGGCTTGCTGTTTTTAGCGGAGGCGGTCAAATTATTGGTGGGGACTATTTGGTCGGTGCTGGATATTGGTGAGGACACGTCACCACCGTCCATGCCAAATCTACGCCCTTGATTGAATGTTTAGAGAGTTGGTGAGAGCTGCAGGAAGCTGATGCAGCATTATCCCAGCTATCTGTTAGACTACTTAACTTACTACTACACCAATAGTAAGAGCAGAATGTCATTTTGTCTGGTGCCCCCCCCCCCCCCCCCCTATGTCCTGTTTGGTTGTACAGCAAACAGAACTGATGTCTGAGTGCCGAAAACAAGCCTTACAGTTTTATTCTCACAGGTGGATCATTATAGATAACACCCCGCCTGATATCAGAACTTTATTAGAAATGTTTTCGGTTGGTTGAAATTTCAACGGACACGGAAGAGAAAGAGAAAGGGGGGAAAGAAAAGGAAGGGGGGGGTTCACAAAAATAAACAATAAAGGATGCAAAAGAATCCACTTCTAGACCTGCAGAAATAGAAAATGAGAAAAAAAAGGGACACAAAAAAATCCAACAGAACCAAAACATCACTGCACCAACAACATGAGGATGTATAACAGCAGCAATTTTTACTGACAAGCACACGGTAATAAATCCTAGTGCATATAGTGCCAACCACAGCCTTAGGTTATGTGTAAAAAACACCCAAGCCCATACTTGAGAGCACCATGTGAGCACCTGTGTTGTGTACACACGTTTGTGTATGTAAGGTTTCTCTAGAGGAATAGAATAGAAAACTTTATTGTCTGACACCAAGCGGTTACAGAAATTTATCTTTCAACAGGGCTCGTCATCATCCACCTCATCATTCACACTTGCATAAAACAGTAAAATACAATAAAAAGCCTAAAAATTAAAAACACAACTATATGCATTAAAACATTAAAACACATAGAATCATTTGTGGGTTATTGAAGTTCTGTGTCTGTTGAGGGCTGTGATTGCTGTTGGGATGAATGATTTCTTATTGATAGCTTTTTTGGCCAGTGGGACTCTGTATCTCCTGCCTGATGGGAGAAGACTGAAGGAGTGGTGGAGGGGATGAGAAGGTTCGTATGTGATCAGGGTGGCCTTCCTGATCACGGAGCGCTCATACAGAAGGGATAGTGGAGTTTGTAGTGAACCAATTATTTTGCCTGCTTGATGTGTGATCCGTTAAAGTTTATTTTTGTGCTTACAAGTGAGAAAGTTGTACCAGGATGTAATGTTAAATGTTAGAATGGATTCTATGAGTGACCGGTAGACCATAATTAAGATGTTTTTACTGACATTAAAATCCCTTAATTTCCTGAGAAGATGTAGGCGCTGGAGTGCTTTTTTGTAAATGGAATCTGAGTGTTGTTGAAATGATAGATGAGCATCAATCTGTGTCCCCAGATTGATGCTCATCTATCTTTTCAACAACACTCACAATGGACCTCTCTCTGACCCCCTGGATCAAAAGGGACCTTCACAAAAGGTGTAGTAGACTTACTGCAATCTGGTGTCAAACGGTCTTTATTAATTTGATAATTTGTTAAACCATACAGATTGATTTAACCCAGACATCATGAGATTCTCAGACTCTTAATGTAGATTCAGCATAAATAACATCTAGTTACATTCATCACTTCATTAACGGTCTCAGTATCTTGCTTTAACCATCATTCATCATAATTTGTCCTGTGTCATCATTGATTAAGAAATATAGTATTACATTGATTTTATAACCATTTTATAAATATTTTCTTGACTCTGAATTATTCTGAAGTGTGCGGATCACTTATGGTAAAATAACCTAGTGTAATGTTAAACTAACATTCAAAGATCAATAAGATTGATAATTCATATTTTTATGGGTTATTACATCTCATTGATCATTTTATAAATATGTAGCCATAGACCTAACGCTACACATACATACAAACACACACACGTATACATACATACATACACACACACACACACACACACACATACATACACACACACCCACATGCATACAAACACATACACACACACACGTATACATACATACATACACACACATCCACATACATACATGCATACAAACACACACACGTATACACAGACATATACATATATACATACACACAAACATACATGTATACATACATACACACGCACACACATATACAAACATACACACACGTATACATACATACATACATGCACACACACATACATGCATACAAACACAAACAGACATATACATATATACATACACACACATACATGTATACATACATACACATGCACACACACATATACATACATACACACACATATACATACATACACACACATATACATGTTTCCAAATAATCCATAATATCAAAATCCCCATCTCCCCCTCCTGCGGGCGGTCTCATCCTTCCAAGCTCGGGTCCTCTACCAGAGGCCTGGGAGGGTTCTTCAGTATCTCAGCTGATCCTTGAACTGCTCTTTTCTGGACGGAGATGTCTGATGTTTTTCTGGGATCTGCTTTAGCCACTCCTCCAGTTTGGGGGTCACTGCCCCGATGACCACGGGCACCACCGATGTCTTCACTCTCCAGGCTTTCTCAGGTTCTTCTTTGAGGCCCTGGTGCTTCTCTAGTTTCTCCTGTTCCTTTTTCCTGATGTTGCATCACTTGGTGTTGCCACGTCAACCACCACGGCTGTCCTCCGTTGTTTGTCCACCACCACAATGTCCGGTTGGTTCACCATCACCATTTTGTTGGTCTGGATCACTAATTTACAAAGGTGGGCCACCTGACTGTTTTTTTCCTCACAAAACCACCGCTAGAACACCGAACGCTGATCGACCGTAGCAGCGCCACAAAAACGATTAAACAATGATGCGCCACTCCGTGAGTTTGGTTTGGCTGCAGCTGAGCTGCAGCAGCAATTTACTCTTTGCGCCCCGACCCGCCCCTGCTCGCTGCTACCACGGTAACACTTTTATAACGAGGAGGAAACCCCGGATGTGTACTCACCAAGCAAATACTTTCCAAATCGTCATGTTTAATGCTTTTCCTCCCAGCTGTGGACATTTTCTCCTTTTAGACATAAATTATTGAACTGTTACTGGTAACTTGTTCAAACAGCAGCCGGCTCTGGACTCTGATTGGTTCTTTTCTCGTCTAGTCCCACCTGCTCCATTTGCTGATTGGTTCTTTTTTCCATCCCCCCATCTTTTCTGTTTTCTGATTGGATTTTCATTACTGTCTTAATTTTTGTTGTCATTTTTTATTTGTCGATGAAAAAGTCGATCATTATTCGTCATAATTCTGTCTTTATAGAAATATAAACAAGTTTTCATTTCGTTTTCGTTAGCAAAAATTCATTCATCATAAAAAAAAATGAAAATAATTTGTCAACAAAATTAACACGGCTTGTAACAGGAAGTAAAAGAGTTCCCTTCCTGCCAAATTAAAAGCACAGCCGGAAGTGAAACGCAGTCACAGAGGCCAACAGGGCTACAAAATCTTGTGAGGTTTTTAAAGTTTGCTGTTCGCTAGCTGCAGATGTAGGTTTTCTTCTTGCTGCTCTACTGTTGTTATTGTGTGGACTGTTGTGTGAAGTGCTAGTTGTGACCTACCTGTGTAATAATGCCATGAACACAACAACGTGCAGCTGGGAGTGTAACAGAAAATCTCATCTTGCAGCTGCAAGGCGTTAATTCTGCAACCTGACATCCGCTGCTTTTCTTCTAAGTTGGAGCAGAGTAAGAATGTGTGGATACTTCAGCAAAAAAGAAGCATGAAAACCTACGTAGCAGAAAATAAGACATTCAACAGTTCAGCCAGAATAAAGTCAAACTCATCACTGGAAAGGCGACTAGTAGTATAGATGCAGCCTTTTTATGGTATGCTGCAACTATTTATTTTGTCTGCACCATCTGAGAAAGCTACAAAACCATCTAGAGCAGTTCAGAAATACCAGACTGAAAGCCGTGCTTCTGCCTATATCACCTCCACCCCACTCCGAAGCCCAACCCCCCCAATCCCTAGCGTCCTCATGGCAACACCATGCATTGGGGGCCAGGTTCCTGACTATATTTAGCTGCTGTGGTTGATCTTTAAATTTACTAATAACCACAGAACTCCGTACATTACATGTGATGTGATACTGATGGAGGTGTATAAGTTTGCAAAATATTGTTGCATGAACTGTGATGCAATTTTGGAGATTGAAGCCATTTTAAGACAAGAGCATCAAACTTTGGCCTTGGCTGCACTCTGACTAGCTGTTAGCTCATCAGGCCAGAAGGAAGGCCACTGTATTTCTCTGAACTGAGGTGATTCTGGAAGCTCAGGCAACTAAGAAATTATTTATGCCTTTTACATAGAAACACACTTAGAACACACTTCAAATTGCTGAAATATTAATTAAGGTAAAACAGTTGTTCCATATGTTGTCACGTCGCTGGAAAATGAAGTGAACACTCAATAGAGACACCGTGTTTGGTATTAGTTCTAAACCCACTAATGCTGCTGGTCACCATCTCACCCTGGCATTAGAGGTGGATCCGTTTTCAAATAAGAGTTGGTTGTCCGGTAATGGGAGGGCTGTAGGGTTGATCCCGGCTCCCGGCAGAGAATTCTGCTGTTGTGTCCTTGGGCAAGACACTTAACCCACCTTACCTGCTGGTGGTGGTCGGAGGGACTGATGGTGCCAGAGCTCAGCAGCCCCGCCTCTGTCAGTGCGTCCCAGGGCAGCTGTAGCTACACTGTAGCTCATCACCACCAGCGTGTGAATGGATGGATGATACGCTGTAGTGTAAAGCGCTTTGGAGTCCTCTGACTCTGGAAGGTGCTGTACAAGTGTGGGTCATTCATCATTTATCATTCAAGAGATTTCCTACTTAATACATCCTCATAATGCAATATATTGTTGCAGAGTATAGAATCATCCAATAGTTATATTGTAAAGGTCGTGTTTACTGAGAAACCATTAAATATGAGAAAACATGATCATTTTCTTCAACCCCCATCACAGCAGAAAGGAAATAAATGGGAAAACGATCGGGGCAGAAATAACCTGTCTCTTCTAAAAAATAAAAAGCCTAGCCTCCTCTAAAGAACAACAAACTACTGTAGATCCTTAGTGATGAATAACTACAGACCAATCCCTAATCTCCCTTTTATTGGGAAAATTATTGAGAAAGCAGTTATGATCCAGCTGAACAACCTTTTGGAGACAAACAACCTGCCAGATGGTTTTCAGTCAGGCTTGAGACAACACCACAGCACTGAGACTGCCCTGATTAAGGTATTCAATGATATTCCTCAAATACGGATTCAGGCTAAACATCTGTTCTGATGATGCTCCATCTCAGAGCAGCTTTTGATACTGTGGACCACAACATCCTTCTGGATAGGCTCATTAACTGGGTGGGGCTATCAGGCACAGTCCATAGTTGGTTCAGATCTTATCTCAAAGACAGGACTTATGTTGTTTCTATTGGTGATCATAAATCAAAGCAGATTACCATGACATGTGGGGTCCCCCAAGGTTGTATTCTTGGACCACTGCTCTTCCATCTCTACATGCTGCCCCTGGGTCAGGTCACACAATAACAACATTACCTATCATAGTTGTGCAGATGACACCCAGATCTAGCTAGCTCTATCACCTAGTGACTGAGGTCCCCTAGACTCACTCTGTCAGTGTCTGGAGCAAGTTAATGACTGGATGCAGTCAAACGTCCTCCAGTTAAACAAAGACAAGACTGAAGTTCTTGTGAAGTTGTGTGACCATTTCAGGAGATGATAACATACAAGGTAGGTAGCACCCTCGAGGCCTGCTGAAGGGCTCCAGCTTCATTTCAGGCATCCATGATGAGCAGGATTTTCTCTTGGCAATGACCTTTTATTCTGTCAGCCAATCACAGAGCAGTAAGATGGTCTACCTTCTGTTTCCACTATACTTTCTCTCACACACAGAGATTCTCACTGCACAAACATACAAGATTAGGATCTATAAGAAAATATGAAAGATGAAATACACAAATCTGCAATTTAAGAATATTAGTGTGTGTGGAGAATCGATGACTGCATGGAGAAAGTATGTGTGTGTGTGTGTGTGCGTGCGTGCGTGCGTGCGTGCAGAGAAAACAATAAATATGTATGTATGTATGTGAGAGTAACTGAATTATGGTCGACTGGCTACATGTTTCCCATTCTTCGACTCCGTTCCACATCACAACATTTTAGGATATTGATCGGGTGTAAAACGTATCAGCTCTTGACCGTAACAGTGCTTGGGGGGTTATTAAAAATGTGTGAAGGAATAAAAGTGACTCCAAGTGAACATCAGAATGCATTTAACTCTTATAGCCTACTTTCGAAGCCGAAGCTTCTCTGTGTTGGAGGCTTTACTGAGCAAAACCAAAGCGGAGTATTGATCACATCATTTCTCTGTTTTACACCTGAGAAAGTGAGGTAATGAATGGCTGCAGGTGCTGCTTTTTTGTAATTAATAGTCTTATAATTGGCTGAATTTGAGCTCTGGCAGATGAAGTATGGGAGCAGACATGTGAAGAAAGCAGTTGTCTCTCAGGAGAAGACCAATTTGACTTTGCATAATGAAGAAAAAACAAAGTAAATTGCAGCCTCCCTCCTTCCATCTGCCTGTTTTCATCTTCTTGTTGTTCTCTGGAGCCTACTGCAGTCGATCTGGGTAAACTGCACAAATGCTGCTAGAGATTTCTCATTGTGAGATAAATAGCATCTGTGTAATCATGTGTTCTATTGTCTGATGCGATAAAAAGTCTAATCTATATCTTATCTTCCTCATTTCACAGGTTCTGGTGAATGGGGTCGACTTGCACAGCCATGGACCTATCGCTTGATCTTTGAGAAGAACCAGACTTCCCCAATTGTCGTCATCTTCTCCCTCCTTGCATTCCTTTTTTTCTCCTGCAACGCTGGGACATTAAAGCATCCAAAGCCAATTATCAGTCATCTACCTGTGGTCCGGCCTTTTTTGCTTCAACAGTAAATCATGACAAACTTTTTTCTCATCAGTGGCCAAGCGAGGTGGCCTTTTCTACTGCTACTTTTGTATTCTGCTCTTCTTCTACTCATGAAGGGTTGGTCTCAAGCTGCCCCCTCAGGGCCGGAGTCGGATTCTTGCTCCACTTTAGTTCAGAATCGCTTCTTTGGCTTCTTCTTGTCTTTATCTGTGTTCCCCACTGTGCCTTGTTCCTGGACCCTGCAGAACCCTGATCCACGACGGTACACCATATTCATCAAGGTCACCAAACCTACAGAGGGCTGCATGCCTTCACAGCTTCGCACTTTCCAATACGAGTCCTTCTTGGAGACGACACGCACGTACCTGGGCATGGAGAGTTTCGATGAGGTGGTGAGGCTGTGTGATGCCTCTGTCCCCGTGGCCTTTTTAGAGGCTGGCAAGCAGTTCCTACAAATAAGGAAGGGACCTTCTCGGGCTGGTGTTCCAATTCAAGATGGTAATGGGAACTTTAAAACTGAATACCTTGTGGTGGGAAAGCGCAACCCCAGTATGGCTGCCTGTCAAATGCTCTGCCAGTGGCTGGAAGACTGTTTGTCCTCCAGCACATCTAACAGGCCATGTGGCATCATGCAGACTCCATGTTTGTGTTGGGATCCACCACCTCAGCTCAGTGGCAGTGATGGGTGTTTTCACAATGGAGTTTACATGGAAAGCTGTTTACCCAGCACAAAAGAGAAAGGAAAAGATGAAGTAACTGGTGAGTAGAAACACTTTTAATGAAAAATGACCAAACTAATTACATCACTGTTTGTGCTTCAACTGTGCAGCCTTCTAGAGAAGCGTCAAGGCTAAAACAAACAATTATGGCTGCCTCTTGGTAAAACAGCAAACATAAGAATTGCTTTACTGGAATTGATGGGGAACGAGTCTTTGTTTAGTTTATTCTTGAAAGGTCAGTCCTACTGTTTAGCATGCACTCAGCGAGATGACAGAGAAATGCCATCCTCAATGGCAATCAACCCAGCAAAATGTGTATGATTTGTGAAAAGAGAGGACAATTGCCTGACATTGGCTCAAAAGCACGTGAAGTGCTTCAGCTGTAAAAGAGAGAAATGGGGACAGAGAGGCAAATGGAAGGTTTAAGGTTTCCCCTGATGAAATTTAGCTCTGTGACCTTGCAATGTCTGCAGCCAATTCAGTCCCTCTGCAGTCCAGCGAGTGACACTTGATCGGCCTTGGGGAAGCTTTTGGGAACAGAGAAGAATCAAGTGCTGGTACTGGATGGGGGGGGGCTCAGCTCAGAGCGGGGAGGGGGTGGTGGACTGAAGTAAAAGGAGACAAAAGAAGAAGATAGATGGGTAGAAAGGCAGGAATTCAGTGGGCTAAAGGCTTGTGGCTCCAAGTTTAATTGTCTGCTGCTTGATCCTGGCTCCCCTCCCTTCCTCTCAGTGGACAGGATGTGGCCTGACATCTCTATCCTTGCTTCGTCAGGACTATGGCCAGAGGGATAAAACATTTCTTGGCTTCCCTTTCTCTTCCCAACCTTTCCAGCATCTATCTCATGGTCACTTTCCCTAATCACCCTGCAGTCTTATCTTTCCATTTCCTCTTCCTTCTCATCTGAACCACCATCCCTGCCTCACCCTTCCCTCCCCAGGCTGATTGTGGGCAGTTACTGAGCAGGTTGTGGGAAGCCATCTGAGCAAGATGCTGCTGTGGGTATCTCCTGCTTGATCCTCCTCCGGTCTCCTAAGAACCTACTATCCCTGTGCCACCCTTACCTCCTCCTCACTAGTTAACACATTTATGTAATCCCACTGACGGTGCCTCAACAGCGGGGTGTGGGTTGTTTGTGCCTAAAGGTGTGATAAAGAATATACATACCATTCAATCTTTGCTTATGAAGAGATATAAAACCCAAGGACACATTAAAGCCTTTTTGTCTCTGTGTGCTTCAGCCCACACAGACAATGGGTCTTCTAGATCATATTCCCATGTTTAGAGTGAAAGCTTTACTACGAAACCCTGTGATGAGCTCACGTAGAAGAGGCATATTTGGCTGGATGGATGATGGGATGGATTAAACTGATGGATAAGGATAAAGAAAGGCTGCAGAAACAAAATGGATTCTGAATGGAAATGGATCAGAAAGCCAGAAATCTGAGACATGCTGTGCAGGAAAAAAAGAGGACTTGAAGGATGATGGTGGAGAGAGAGAGAGAGAGAGAGAGAGAGAGAGAGAGAGAGAGAGAGAGAGAGAGAGAGAGAGAGAGAGAGAGAGAGAGAGAGACCTCATCTCTTCCTGGTTTTACCAAAACTAGCTTAATTACAGATGCAGCTTTAGCGGTAACAACAACATGGCTCCTGAACCTAGAAGCTACTTCCTGAAAAACACGTTTTTATTAGAAATAAAAAGATGACAGCTGTGCTCAGACTCCAGATCTGCTTCTGAAGCTAGGAACCAGAACTCTGAATATTGTCACCTTTAGCCGACACAAACGGTGTTTCCAGCGTTCTCTCCTCTGTTGTCTATGTTTGTGATGCTGGCTGCTGGCGTCTATTCCACCTGAAAACCTGACTTATCCCAGCTGTGGCTCCGCTCGCCAGCATGCAAGAAGAAAGCAAACAAACCTTTTCACTGAGGAAAATGACTAAAATAGGAACACACAACGACCCCCGTGACACGGATAAGTGGATGAAAAGGAACAGATCGTTAATTTACTCGTTACCAGCATCAGTGAACTGGACCAACTGAAATAGGAATATAATTTAATTTAGTCACCTTTGTTCACCTGGAAACACCTCCACACCGCTAACATCGCTCCTCCTCGTTATGTGGCTGGTAAGAGCTAAATGAAAAACAATAAAGAACACAGTATAGCCAGAAGAGGTGGCTCAGGTGTCTGGTTAGAATGCCTCCTGGACGCCTCCCTGGTGAGGTTGTTGGATGATGGACGGATGGTATAACAAAAATCCATAAAAATTAAACCCTACATATGTGTTAACAGACAGTTATGAGGGGCCGTGTAAGCCATAATTCATTCTGTTACTCTCTCTCTCTCTCACACACACACACACACACACATATATTCTCTACACACACATATATTCTCTCTACACACACACACACACACACACATATATATTCTCTATGAATGTATGTGCGTGAGTATTTTGTTGGGAGCTGTGGTGGTTGTAAATCCTAACAGCTGCTGGGAGGAAGGACCTGCGAGAACGTTCCTTTGAGGTCCTAGGATGCAGCAGTCTGTCACTGACGGAGCTCTTCAGCTCCACAACAGCTTCATGCATGGGGGGGGTTGTCTAACAGTGATGTTATTTTTATTACAGTCCCTCTGTCTCCCACTTTTGTTGTGTTGCTAGGCCATGAATTTCAATTCATTGAAGCAACACATTTTTCACCTTGATTATTACTTATAGCTTGTAAGGGTTGTGCATTCATGGATTGAGCAGCAGAAGCTACATTTGTGAGGAATCTTCCCTTAAGGGCAGGAAAGCTGCAGGACCTGACGGGATCAGCCCCAGACTGCTGAGAAACTGCACTGACCAGCTTTGTGAAGTGGTCAGGCACATGTTCAACCTGAGCCTTCATCTGGAGCAGGTCCCCATCCTGTGGAAGACCTCCTGTGTGGTTCCAGTTCCCAAAACATCACATCACAGAGAACCAGAGCACTACAGACCAGTCGCCTTGACCTCCCACCTGATGACCATAGAGAGACTCATCCTCACCCACCTACACTCCGTGGTGAGCCCAGAGATAGACCCGCTGCAGTTTGCATATAAACCAAACATGGGGGTGGAAGACGCATCATCTACCTGCAGCACCGGGGGCTGACTCACCTCGAGACACAGTAAAGCACTGTGAGAGTCGTGTTTTTGACTTCTCAAGTGCTTTCAACACCATCCAACCATCCTTGCTGCAGCAGAAGATGAGGAGAGCAGGAGTAGATGGACATCTTACTGCATGGACCATCAACTACCTCAAACAACAGGCCACAGATGTGTACGTCTGAGGAGGTTCTGTGCAGTACTGGAGCTCCACAGGGTACGGTGCTCTCACCCTTTCTCTTCACCTTCTACACCTCGGACTTCACCTACAACACCAGCAGCTGTCACTTTCAGAAGTTCTCTGATGACTCGGCCATCGTCGGCTGTGTGTCTGAGGGGGACGACCAGGAGTACAGGTCAGTCATCATGGACTTTGTGGACTGGTGTCAGCGTAACCACCTTCGCTTGAACACCAGTAAAACAAAGGAAATGGTGATTGACTTCCAGAGAAACACTCCTCCTCACTCACCAGTAAACATCCAGGGAGCAGACATTGAGGTGGTGGACACCTTTAAGTACCTGGGTGTTCACCTCAACAGTAAACTGAACTGGTCCCACAACACAGATGCTCTGTATAAGAAGGGCCAAAGCCGCCTCCATCTCATGAGGAGGCTGAGGTCCTTCAGAGTTAACTCCCAGCTGCTAAAATCCTTTTATCACTCTGTTGTTGGCTCTGTTATTCATTCTGCTGTGGTCTGTTGGGGTGTAGGCAGCTCTGACCGAGACAGGAAGAGACTGAACAAGCTAGTTAACAAAGCTAGCTCAGTTCTGGGCTGCCCACTGGATTCTGTTGAGGACGTGTGAAAGGAGGAATCTGGGGAAGATGACCTCCATCTTGGAAGACCCCTCCCACCCACTGTGGAGGCCATGGACAGCTCCTTTAGTGGCAGACTGAGACATCCCAGATGTAAACCAGAACGCTACCGTAGGTCATTCATTCCCACTGCAGTAAGAGTGTAGAACTCCACAGTTTACCTGTTACTGGTATTATCCTGGTACACGCTAGCATCAGTGCTAGATTCAGCATGTGTTCAATACCTGATGCACATTAGTATGTCTGGTTCACTTGCGTGTTCTTGGAAACCCAGTTTTCTATTTTTCCATCCATCCATTTTCTTCCGCTTATCAGGGCAGCAGTAGCTCAGGAGGTAGAGCGGGTTGTCCAGTAATCGGAAGGTTGCAGGTTCGATCCCGGCTCCGGCCAGAGAATGCTGCTGTGTGTCCTTGGGCAAGACACTTAACCCGCCTTGCCTGCTGGTGGTGGTCGGAGGGACTGGTGGCGCCAGTGCTCGGCAGCCTCGCCTCTGTCAGTGCGCCCCAGGGCAGCTGTGGCTACATCGTAGCTCATCCCCACCAGCGTGTGAATGGGTGAATGACTGATTGTGTTGTGAAGCGCCTTGGGGGGAGGCTCAGGAGTGTGATCCCCCTGTAGTTGGAACACACCCTGCGGTCCCCCTTTTTAAATAGGGGGACCACCACCCCGGTCTGCCAATCCAGTGGAACTACCCCCAATGTCCACGTGATATTGCAGAGCCGCGTCAACCAACACAGCCCCACAACATCCAGAGCCTTAAGGAAATCCGGGCGGATCTCATCCACCCCCGGAGCCTTTCCACTGAGGAGTTTTTTGACCACCTCAGTGATCTCTGCTCCAGAGATTGGAGAGCCCAACCCAAAGTCCCCAGACTCTGCTTCCACACTGGAAGACGTGCCGGTGGGATTGAGGAGGTCTTCGAAGTACTCGACCCACCGATTCACAACGTCCTGAGTCGAGGTCAGCAGCACACCCTCCCCACTGTAAACAGTGTTGGTAGTGCACTGCTTTCCCCTCCTGAGACGCCGGATGGTGGACCAGAATCTCCTCGAAGCCGTACAGAAGTCTTATTCCATGGTCTCACCAAACTCCTCCCATGCCCGGGTTTTTGCCTCCACGACCACCCAAGCCGCATTCCGCTTGGACTGCTGGTACCTATCAGCTGCCTCCGGAGTTCCACGGGCCAAAAGGACCCAATAGGACTCTTTCTTCAGCTTGAAGGCATCCCTAACTACCGGTGTCCACGGGGATTGCCGCCACGACAGGCACCGGGCACCCTGCGGCCACAGCTATGGTCAGCCGCCTTGACAATGGAGTCACGGAACATGGCCCATTCGGACTCAATTTCCCCTGCCTCCCCCGGGACACATTCAAAGTTCTGTCGGAGGTGGGAATTACAGCTCCTTCTGACAGGAGACTCTGCCAGATGTTCCCAGCTGACCCTCACAACACGTTTGGGTCTGCCAGGTCTGACCGGCATCTTCCCCCACCATCGAAGCCAACTCACCACCAGGTAGTGGTCAGTTGACAGCTCCGCCCCTCTCTTTACCCGAGTGTCCAAGACATGCGGCTGCAGATCAGATGAAACGATAACAAAATCGATCAACAACCTGTGGCCTAAGGTATCCTGGTGCCAAGAGCACATATGGACACCTTTATGCTTGAACATGGTGTTCGTTATGGACAATCCATGATGAGCACAGAAGTCCAATAACAGAACACCACTCAGATTCAGGGGGGCCGTTCCTCCCAACCACACCTCTCCAGGTCTCACTGTCATTGCCCACGTGAGCATTGAAGTCCCGCAGCAGAACGAGGGAGTCACCCGAAGGAGCGCTTTCCAGTATCCCCTCCAGGGACTCCAAAAAGAGTGGGTAGTCTGAACTGTAGTTTGGGGCATAAGCACAAACCACAGTCAGGACCCGTCCCCCCACACGGAGGCGGAGGGAGGCTACCCTCTCGTTCACCGGGGTAAACCCCAACATACAGGCACCTAGATGGGGGGCAAGAAGTATGCCCACCCCTGCTCAGCGCCTCTCAGTGGGAGCAACTCCAGAGTGGTAGAGAGTCCAACCCCTCTCGAGGAAACTGGTTCCAGAGCCAGAGCCATGCGATGAGGTGAGTCCAACTATATCTAGTCGGAACCTCTCAACCTCACACACCAATTCTGGCTCTTTCCCCACCAGAGAGGTGACATTCCACCTGCCTAGAGCCAGCTTCTGAAGCCGAGGATCAGACCACCAAGGTCCCCGCCTTCGGCTACCACCCTTTGCACATCGCACCCGACCCCTTTGGCCCCTCCCACGGGTGGTGGGCCCATGGGAAGGGGGACCCATGTCTCCTCTTCGGGCTGTGCCCGGCCGGGCTACATGGGTGAAAGCCCGGCCACCAGGCGCTCGCCAGCGTGCCCCAACTCCAGGCCTGGCTCTAGAGGGGGGCCCCGGTGACCCGCGTCCGGGTGAGGGAACACTGCATCCATCTGTTGAACTCATCATAAGGGGTCTTTGGGCTGCACTTTGTCTGATCCCTCACCTAGGACCTGTTTGCCATGGGTGACCCTACCAGAGGCATAAAGCCTCAGACAACTTAGCTCCTAGGATCATTGGGACACTCAAACCCCTCCACCACGATAAGGTGGCAGCCCAGGGTGGGGGTTTTCTATTTTTATTCATTTTTACATACTGAAGACTACAATAACAGCTTACTGCCTTTGTCTATTTACCTGTATTAGTTTCTCCTATTCTCTAAGTGTATGAGCTGCCTTAACCAGTGAATTTCCCACAGTGGGATCAGTAAAGTCGATTCTATTCTATAAATGTCCCCAAATGCCCTCTAATCGTCTCCAGTTTCCTGTTGACTGAAGTGACTGATCAGATGGCATCCATCAATTCCAACATTAAACATTTTTGCTGATAAACATTTTACAACAAAGAAATTTCTGACCAAAGTCAATATTGTTTTACTATTTGTTTTGTTTGGATTTCAGTTTATTAATATGTAGGCTAAAGAAATATAATGATTATTTGACTATTTCTTTCAAACTGGTTTTTGCCTTCACAGCAAATATCTTGTTTTGTTTTATCTTGTTCACAATAGTATTTAGGTATTTGGTCCTTCAGGTATAAGTGGGTTTAATAAACTCAAATAAAAAATAGTTTTTTTAATGAGCAGATGTCTGTTTTCTACGTGTTCTGTGTGTGAGCTCAGCTTCTGCTCTGTGAGAAATCTTTAACCTTTAAGACAGAGTTTGGTCATTTCAAAGCTAATTTTAGAGTGTTCTGACATTCAAATGGTCACGATAACCGGTTCAGGGACACGTTTGTTGTTTTTTAAAATTGTAATGAAATGTGTTGCAACTCATCTTGAGGTGTTTGGAAAGCAGCCAGAATGATTCGTTGGTTAGTCTTGACTGGACAGCAGGGATGCAGTGAGTGATTAAAGCCTGGATCAGAGAGATGAGACGGCACATGAGTCAGTTCAAACAAAGGAGACACAAATCAGGAAGTGCAAGAAGTTGCCAAATGATGTGATCTGAAGCTGAAGGACAGTCAGCTACTGTATAATTTACCCAAAAGCCTTGTGAATGATTAGAGTTTTGACTTTTAGAAAAGGTTGTTAGCTAGCAGTGAAAGCCTTATTCTCACCCATCAGACAACAGTCTCTGAACCCTGCTGGAACAGACTTTTTCATGACCATCCAGTTTTATTTAAAGCTTAATATTTAGATGAAAATATGAATTTACACTTCTAACTTGTCATATAGTGACATTTGAACCAAAGTACTTGCATCCGAGCAAGTTTTCAACATACATTCTTGTGTTAATTTCTCCAGATAATGTACACATTAGTAGATTTATTTCGTGGTATTCGCATGAGCACTGAAACGTGCAACGATCAGGAGCTCTACATATATCTATCTGTACTATGTTAAAGAGCCAGTAACACCTACATCAGCTGTTGTTGCTGATAGCCTGTATAGATGAGTGTCTAATAGTGCTGTAGACATGTGGAATCATTATTCAGGCAGTTTAGTGCAACTAACTTAAAATTTAATATTGCAGCCCAAACCCGTAATTCTAGCTCCATCTTCAGGTTAAACTCTGCTCCATACTGATCTAGAATCAGCCACAGCTGATGGCTGTAGAGCTGCAGGGTGACGGTGTCTCTACCGTACTACGTTGCTGCGCCGCACTGGACTCCAGCTGAGTCTCAGCTGCACCTCCAGCTGGCTCAGCCACTCACCTGCCGATATGACACGTTAGGGCTCGGAGCCGCTCGCCTCCTTGAAAAACTCCTCCTCCCCTTTTTTTGTAATGATGGCGGTGGACAGGAAATCCTCCAGCCTGCTGCTGCTCTGACTCTGCTCGTTCCCCTGAGCAGTAAAGCCTGGGACACACAGGAGACAGACGCACTCGCCACAGAAGCGCCGCGGTTTTGGGAAGTCAAATGGTTACACAGGAAGCGCCGCGCCGCTGAACGCTTCTTGGAAAGTCACGCAATAGTCACAACATCACACGTTGTAACGTCTGTTGTAAAGTACTCCACATTGTTGTAAACAGCCGTCCCACGGCGCGCCGCGGCGCTTGAAATAGAACTGGCGCCTATCTTCAGCGCCTCTGCGCGGACTGGCGCTTCTGGGACGCGACGCTGCGCTCCCCGTGTAGCCACTCTCATGGCTTCTAATGGCTTCTTTTTAAAATGACGGCGCGGGCGTGACGCGGCGCGTCTGTCTCCTGTGTGTCCCAGGCTTAAGTCTGCTTTGCTTGTGTGCACGCGCGCTTGTTAACGACTCGGTTTTCCGAAACTCTGAAACGGGGGTTGAGGGGGGTGCACATATGGCAATAAAACCCTTCTGATTCTGAATCTGATCTTATTCACCCGATCCCAATTTTTTGAAAATCACGTGATCGGACCCAATTTCCGATCATGTGATTGGATCTGAGCATCACTAGAGATAAAGATAAACTGCAAATCAGAAAAATCTTCAATAGGACTCAAAGTTTGTGTTGGGAGCAAATTCACTCATCTAATTTGCATATTATGACATCATCAGGCTGCCATACTGGAATGCATTATTTTTACAGATGTTCCCTGTTATTCTTACATGAAATTTTCAAAATGCCATTGTATTTTTTATATTTTTAATGTATATATACATATATAAATCTCTTTTTAAAATCCAAATTCATTTTTCATTTTTTATATTGAATTTTCTGACATTTATATTGGCCACTCAAGACAAAAGCTTATAGCCATATTTATCAGGTTTGTTGGGCTTGTACAGCTTCAGGGTCGACCTTCCCTAGAATGTAATGATCATTTGATCCAAGGAAAGTTCCTTATGTGGACCATTGGAATACGTGGAATATTCTTATCGATTATGTGATGCACTTTTACTTTTAGTTTCACATCTACCACGTCTGCCGCTGTTTTTTTTCTTCTTTTTTTTACATGCCCGCTACGTCTGTCACCATTAGCGGTGTTTTTGACATCCTTTCTACACTCGCAGACCCCGCCGCACGACTGAGCTCCGTCTATGGGTCGTGGCCAGACTATATACACACATATATGATGGCTGGCCAGGCTAATCTTGAATTGCATAGACTCCAAATGTTTATTGTAGGAATATCTAGGGATTAGGGGTGGGGCATGTCATTCACAACTGGTGTAAACATGTTCATTACGCTCACGTTGGTCATGTGGCTCAAACGTTTTAAAATGTGAAGGCAAACATGTCCCTCATATCAGCAAGTAGGGAGAAAGTCATAGTAGTTTCTGAGGTATTTTGGCCGCTACAGGCCCCCGTACCGGTTACCCGGTTAAGCAGCGAGGCGCACGTTTATCTTGTTGAATCAGATATTCTTCAAAAAAACCTGAAAAGCTTCTTCCATTTGTGTTCTAAACAGGGTAGAGGCTCCACCTGTCACATAAACAAACACTGTCCACCATGTCCCCTCTCCCGCTCGTCAACATCAGTTACAAAATGCAGTTCCACTTAATTTTACACATAAACATAATGCATTTTGTTCTTCTAAAAAGATTTAAAGATATTGCAACAGCACTCAGTTTCTGCCGAGCTGCAGCACTTTGAACACAGAAAATCCAGTGATGGATGCCACAGAAGCTGCTGTTGTTGATATTTGCACTCATAAGTAACCAAAGCATTCATGGGAACACCCTGGAATGTGAAACTAGAGGTTTGAAAGTTTATGAAATGACACAGAAACCTCTGGCAGATTTAGGAGATTATTGGAAGACGGCAAAACAATTTGGTCCTCAATCAGACTAGCTGTTAGCCCATCAGTCCTCAAGGATGTAAACTATATTTCTCTGAGCAAAGGCTATTCAGGAACGCGCTGTTGTTGCCCTTTAGTTAGTTTCCAGGCTCGTGCTTTAGAACCTTCTCACAGAAACAAGGAGTTTAGATATTTCTAATTCTATCTACATTAGCCTCAGGACTCTCTTTGCTTTGGCTTTCCACTCGTTCTCTTACTTTTCTGGCAGCTTGTATCCAGCTGACAGCTGGAGGAATCCCACTTTAACTTCCTTCTTTTGAGCTTAAAGTGTACTGCCTCCAGTGGAAATGTCAGAATCGGTGTGAGATCACATCAGTTGTACAGTTGTGATCAGGGCTGTCTGACAGGCTGATCGTGATTGACAGCTACAGAAATAACAGAGGCCTACACTCTCCAGAAAGTGACATCATGCGGGGAGAAGAAGTTGTCATTAACCTTCCCGACTCTCAGCTCTTCCTCCAGTTGCTGGCAGGTGGCTGCAGCTGAGGAAGATGAATGTAAGGGTTGTGTGTTTCTCCGGCACAGTGCTGCTGAACTAAAGGCGCTCCGAATAGCTTCCATAAGGAGCGCCGAGGATTCCTACAGCAAGGCTAACATCCTAGCTCCTCTCCTCACTTTTATGCATGAATGCTCACACACCTGTGTGCACACTGACACAGAGTGTTAAACGCACACACGCGCGCGCACACACACAAATGTCACAGCAGAAAATGGCTCATATTGGTGCAACCACGCACTGGCTCCTCGTGAGAGAGTGGGTGGCTGACTGAGGGAGAGGATAAAGCTGATTCTGTGTGTGTGTGTGTGTGTGTGTGTGTGTGTGTGTGTGTGTGTGTGTGTGTGTGTGTGTGTGTGTGTGCGTGTGTGTGTGTGCGTGTGTGTGTGTGTGTGTGTGTGTGTGTGGTGCTCACAGCAGGAACAGGCTGAAGAGAGATGACGGGGAGATGCTCTGTGTTGATGCAGAGGTCACACCTCCAACAGGAAGCCTTTTACATGGAAGGAGGAGGGGAAGAAAAAGCACTCGTCTGTTGTCACTCGTTCCTCATTAATGATCAGCGTAATTAGTCAGGATTAATGGCTGTGGTGATTATAACTGCATTTATTGTCTTACTCATGTAAATGCTGTTGGATTTAAATAGAACCAAACGCATCGAGCGTTTCATGGTTTTATTGGCTTTGCTGCCACGCTGCTGCTGAAGGATCGGTCTGGGTTTCATGTGAGAGTTCTGCAGTTTGTAGCAAAAACATGAAAAAGGACCAGGATCACAAATTCATACCAGATCGATGTAAAGTAGCACATTTCAGCAGCTTTAAAATCTAGAATCACACGGGATCACCAGCTTTGTGTGTTTGTTGAACCACAACAGTCACAAAACAGGAAGCTGTTGATGCAACCATGTTGTCATTGGTTCCCACTAGTTTGTGATATTTGGACCCTGCAGCACCATGAACCGACCATGTGACAAAAACATGTTTAAATTGCACAATTATAGAATTTAAAACTGTTCCCTACAACATTATATATTTAGATATATATATACATATATATACATATATATATATATATATATATATATATATATATATATATATATATATATATATATATATATACACTGCTCAAAAAAATCAAGAGACCACAAAAATAAGACCTAGATCTGAATGAATGAAATATTCTTATTAAATGCTTTGTTCTTTACGTAGCTGAATGTGCTGACAACAAAATCACACAACAATTATTGATGGAAATCAGATTTATCAACCCATGGAGGTCTGGATTTGGAGTCACACTCGAGACTAAAGTGTAAAAACACACTACAGGCTGATCCAGCTTTGATGTAATGTCCTTAAAACAAGTCAGAATGAGGCTCAGTAGTGGGTGTGGCCTCCAAGTGTCTCTATGACCTCCCTACAACGCCTGGGCATGCTCCTGATGAGGTGGTGGATGGTCTCCTGAGGGATCTCCTCCCAGACCTGAACTAAAGCATCCACCAACTCCTGGACAGTCTGTGGTGCAACGTGACGTTGGTGGATGCAGGAGACATGATGTCCCAGATGTGCTCAGTTGGATTCAGGTCTGGGGAACGGGCGGGCCAGTCCATAGCATCAATGCCTTCATCTTGCAGGAACTGCTGACGCACTCTAGCCACATGAGGTCTAGCATTGTCTCATTAGGAGGAACCCAGGGCCAACCGCACCAGTAAATGGTCTCACAAGGGGTCTGAGGGTCTCATCTCGGTACCTAATGGCAGTCAGGCTACCTCTGGTGAGCACATGGAGGGCTGTGCGGCCCCCCCACACCATTACTGACCCACTGCCAAACCGGTCATGCTGGAGGATGTTGCAGGCAGCAGAACGTTGATATATATATATATATATATATATATATATATATATATATGATGGTCTCACGTCTGTCAGTGCGCCCCAGGGCAGCTGTAGCTACATTGTAGCTCATCCCCACCAGCGTGTGAATGGGTGGGGTGGATGACTGACTGTGTTTTGAGGGGTTGTAGAACCCTAGGAAGGCAATATACAAACACAGGCCATTTACCATTTATATATAAAATTTGTATGAATATAATATGCAGAGTATGTTATATATAAGGTTTCTGTAAAATCTGGTAAGTTAAATCTCAGACCCTTTTAGAATTTATGAGAAAAATGAATAAATTATGAGAAAAACTTTAATCATTATAAATTTTCTAATTTTAATTTATTGTCATTCTGTTTTTGTTCAAATTATGAGTATTAAAACAACTGTGTCGATTTTTACTGCTACACTACTGTTGTGCTGTTTTAGTGCTGCTCAGACCCCCGCCTGTATTCTGTGAAAAGACAATGATTGTACTAGTTGGGTGATGGTGGCTGAGGAGTCAAGTGGCCGCCTTGCAATCGGAGGGTTCGCGACCCGCTCAGTCTGTCGCTGTTGTTGTGTCCTTGGGCAAGACACTTAACCCGCCTTGCCTGCTAGTGGTGGTCAGAGGGACCGGTGGCACCAGTGTACGGCAGCCTCGCCTCTGTCAGTGCGCCCCAGGGCAGCTGTGGCTACAATGTAGCTCATCACCACCAGCGTGTGAATGAATGGATGAATGTGTTGTGAAGCGCCTTGGGGGGTTGTAGAACCCTAAGATGGCGCTATACAAATACAGACCATTTACCATTTAGTACCATACTTGTACTAGTACTGTAGGCTATACTGTAAGATTCACATTGACAGTACATTTATATTACATATATATCACCATAACTACCTCATCTCTTCTCATTTACCTCCTCAAAGTCCTCTTGGCTTACTTTTATCTCATTTTTTGTTGTTAAATCATTTTATCTTGTTAACAATATACCTAATTCACCTAGTTTAATTAATCTATTATCTGATCTTATGTTTAGATTTTGTTACTGAGCAGGAGACCTTTTGCAAAACAAATTCCTAATTGCCTGGAAATCTCACATTTTTTTTGTTGCAAAAATGGCAAATAAAGCACCTTGAACGTCCTCTTAGCCCTGATGCATCATGGGCAGTGTAGTTTTGTCACACTGAAAAAAATACAACGTATGAATAAGGTTATTCTTGCAAAGAGCAAACAATACTTTCCTTTTTTTAGTGTTACCAGTAGAACCACTGCAGCCTCTTTAATCCGAGTCTCGTTGTAAACCTGAAAATCTAAGATTACCAAACTGGATCGAGTGCTGTTGGGAATATAAGGAGAGATTTTGTGTTTTCATGATTTACAACAGAAAACCACAACTCATTTGACTCTAATTGTTGTGGCACCTGTGGATCTTCTCCTCCTTTAATCACATATTAGTTTTCTTTCTTTTCCAAACTAAATGAGCTGAATAAAACATCGGAGAAATCTGAGGGGACATCTTTGCAAATAGAGTGAAGAACGTGTTTGGAAACTAAATTCTCTGGAACGTTCCACAGAAATCCTGGTTGAACCAAAAGAGCCAGAAGCACAACAAGGACTCAGCTGCTCCTGAAACCGGAGTGAGGCGGGCTGTCTAGCTCCTTTCTGGAGGCAACGTGTCAGGGAACGGTCCATCTCA
>SSNS01000005.1:252141-307133 GCA_006937985.1 Aphyosemion australe | reverse complement strand
ACACACACACACACACACACACACACACACACACACACACAGAAACAGACACACGCACACACACACACACAGAAACATACACAAACACACACACAAACACACACACACACACACACACACACAAACACACACACACAGAAACACACACAAACACACACACAAACACACACACACACACACTCAAAGACAGGCTCAGTTTTTATCATGGACAGAACCTGGTCGTTGGTCGTTATGACAAATGCAGATTTTACTTTTTTTTATTTGCTTTTGGTCGCTGACTGGTTTGTGACTTTGGAAGAAGAAAACTGAGAAACTGTCAGCTAATTTTACAACAGTCTTGTGTCGAGGTGATAATGATCACGATATGGTTGTGGAGTTATCACCAACATTAGCATTCATGCTGTAGCAGCACAACTGCCTACAACACACAGGTCCAGGATTTCAGGACCAGATGGCTTGGCTTGTTGGACAGATGGACAGCAGTAATCACTATTTCTGTAACCTCTAAAAGATTTATGTAAATGTTTTTGTAGTTTTGGATACAAATAATACTACATAATACCAATGTACAACACACACTGTTATGGCCTGGCTTATGGGACCGCAACATAAGGAGAAGGTCTGAACCCATTTTGGAGTTTAGGAGGATTTTTATTAAAATCGGCCTCCAAAAGGCCTCGCCAAAATGTCACTCAGGCAGGAGCTCCCAAAGGTGATCTCTCTGATCTCTTTTGAAGTTGCACTAAGCAGGCTTTTATGCTGCACCCACAGGTGCAGCCACTCAGTGCACTTTCAGGCTTCACACAGTCAGACCAATGATGAGGCAGAGGGGCGTGGGCAGGGACATTCCAAGCAGCCAATCAGCCTGTCTCACCGGCACATCAATCTTTGTTTGCCAGTTGGATGGGTGCTTTGTTTCTCCCATTGGCATGGGCCATAACACCTCCCCCCCTAAAGAGTTCCTCCAGTCCAGTGACGCCATGTTCTGAGACACAAGTACAGAGTCCCCTTAGAATTTGGTAGTTTGTGGGGAAAAAAAAGAATTTGGTAGTTTGGCTACTTACGAGGTTTTGTTTAAAAGAATAAACTCTGAGTTCTCTAAGACAAACATGAGCACGGTCAGATACAAGGAATGCCGGGAAACAGCATAAATTTCAAGAAGTTGTTAAAGAAAAAAGAGGGCCGCCATCTTCCTCGACCAAAGCGAGAGTGGAGGTAATGAATATGGAGGAGATTCTCCGGGAGGTAAGAGAGCTGAAGAGCTTTTGTGGACACTAAGTCCTCATTATCCAGACTAAAAATATCGGTCACTGATTTGAATGAGAGGGTGGACGAGAGACAAGAGTTAGCGCCGCAGAAGACATCAGCCAGCTCCAGAAGAAGGTGCTGTGGCACTTGTTGAAACACAAAGCAGCTCTGAGGGATCTTTGATGATTTGCAGAACCAAATGTGACCCAACAACTTGAGAATCTATCAAGTATCTGAAGGAAGCGAGAAAAACGACACGGTTGGTTTTGTGAAGAGATTAATAGAGACTGAATTACAATTTTCGCCCAAGGTAAAGATACAAATTGAGAGATCACAGAGATCACTGGGACTAAAACCCACTGGGACTAAAACTCACTGGGACTAAAACCCACTGGGACTAAAACCCACAGGGACTAAAACCCACTGGGACTAAAACCCACTGGGACGGCGCCTTCGTGCTCCATTATTGTGAACTTTCTGGATTACAGAGTGAAGGAAGCAGTCCTGAAGCAAGCCTGGGCTCAAAGACAAATGAAGTTCCAAGGAGAAGGGATTTATTTTGATCAAGACTACTCTCCAGATGTTCAGAAGACAGCAAGGGTCCATGGAGTTTAAGCAACTAAAAAAGAAAGGATTCCAGGCTAAATGCTGCTTTTCTCAGTGGCCTAGTGGTATGAGTGTCCGCCCTGAGACTGGGAGGTCGTGGGCACAAATCCACGGTTGAGTCTTACCAAAGACTTTAAAAATGGGACCCAATGCCTCCCCACTTGACACTCAGCATTAAGGGGTGGGATTTAGGGGTTAAACCACCAAATAGTTCCTGAGCGCAGCCGTTTCTGCAGCTCACTGCTCCCCCAGGAGATGGGTCGAATGCGGAGATGTAATTTCACCAGTGTGTGATGATTACTAATGGGACTTTAACTTTCCCGCCCAGCTGAGAGTTCATTTGAAGTACGGAGTGAAAACCTTTCTTACTTGGTGGAAGCTGTGCTGACACTGAAAGAGCTTGGCATCACTGTTCAGGTGAGAGAGGCTGGACTGAGAGCTATCAAGAGAGGCATGGCAAGACAAGACAGTGGGCGGAGAGGAAAAATACACCCTGCACATTCAGATGAAGTAGGGATGCACGTTTTCCAAAATTTGTTTAACCGGTTATTGAAGCCCTTAACAGTTAATACTTGGGTAACCGCAACCCCACACCATAGACATAGATATTGGACAAACCGTGTCCATTTATGTCTGTGTACAGTTTTTGAGTCAAAATGGGAGGTTCCCACCACCTCCATTTTGGCTGTGTTACATGTCTCGTCACGCCCAGACAATCCATAAATGGGAAAAGAGGTGGAGCTGAGGGTGGGGCAGTGACCGTGGTCTCTGGCTCTAACTGAACCAATGTAGCTGCTAGCTAAACTGAGCTAACCCCCAAAGCTAAGACGGAGCTCCGGGACAGCGACCCTCACATTGTGCGATTTTCGTCCGTCTTGGCCAAATCTCTCGTCTTGTGTAGAATCATGTCAAAAATGGTGAACGTGAGGGTGATTTGCATATCTGTGGACGTCCAGTGTGACCGGCTCTACGACAGCTTTCTGAGCCATTTCACGACCAAAGTCAGCGTCCAACAGTCTTCAAGCACTGCTTGAAAACCTACGACTCCCGTCTGCAGTTGACCAATGAAAACACACCTTTGGGATGCCGCAGCAGCAAAACTCCGCCTCTCTGAGATTCCGTTTCAACTTGTGTTTAAAATGTGGATTAAAAAACTACACACCAGTTTTTATTTTTGTTAATAGCCCAAAAGTGTGGGGTTTCCCATTTTCCCCACACACACACACACACACACACACACACACACACACACACACACACACACACACACACACACACACACACGTACAAATCTTTGCCCCCACTCTATATATAATACAAACGCTTTATCGTCTACTCTTTTTAACATAATTCTGACACACAACTAAAGTCCTACCTCCTAGTGGTACCGGGGTCAAAGCGCAAGTCCAGAGGTGATCGTGCCTTTTCGGTTCTGGGTCCTCGGCTTTAGAACCAATTGCCACTAGAAATAAGAAAGTCCACATCGTTGCCCACTTTTAAAGCCAAGCTTAAGGTTCACCTTAGATCTGTTTCTTAGTTTTTTACTTGTGTTTTCATTTTTTGATCATTGTTTTTTATTGTTTTTAACTCTTTTATCTTTGAATGTTTTATTTTATTTTATCTTGGAATGTTCTATTTTTGTATTTTATTGCACAGTTGTTTTATTGTGTCTTAGTTGTTTTTAAATTATGTTCAGCACCTTGGGCCCCCTTGATTGGGGGTAGGAAGGGGCTTTACAAATAAAATTGAATTGAATAAAGTCCCACACTCCTTACCACATTCATGAACTAAAAGTAGCGTGAGAGTGGGATGAGAGCTGAAATGTCCGTCAGGACTTGTTGCGAAGCGGGCCGTTTGGCATCGAATACACAGCGCTGCTTATAAGTAGTAATGCACGGTAATGGTATACGGTATAAACGGTAGGATTTTGGCCTATGATATAAAATTATACACTACCGGCAAACCGGATGCGCTTGCTGATTACGTCATCGAGGAGCGCAACAGGTTAGCACTTTAACCAAAGACTGTGGCTTTAACAGAGCAACATGGCGAGTGAAATCTGCCAGCCTTAATCAGAAGATGCAGCTGAAGTTTACGGCGCCGAGAAGGTCGGAATTTTTAATTTTAATTTTACATACAGCAGATTAAAACCCACGGCTACGTAGCGGAGATGCATTAAAACCACTGCTTGCTAGCTAAACGTAGTGGCGGCTTACCTTTGGTGTAGCATGTAGCGTCTGTTTTACGGCCTCACGTTTATCTACAGCTTATTGGGTGTTGGTAGAAAGTGGATTCTATTGATTAGATTAGCCTACTCCCCTTAAGCGTGCGTGCAGTTTGTGTAATATATGGGTGAATGGATGAATATTAAGCATGTTTTTGTCAAAAAACATGCTTAATATATTCAAAAATGTTTTGAACACCTTTGTTGCCGGAAGTGCTACTGTGACCGTCAGTTGTGTGACGCTGATGCATAAGAATCAATGGTAATTTGGCGTCCCTTAGTGGTGATATGTGGTTAGCACTCCACCCCCCAAAAAAGTCACTGGCTGCCACTGGTCACAAAGGTAAATCATTAACATGCCTGACGCGCTCTGCCTCAGCAGAGCTCACAATATTTTCCTCAGTACAAATGTCAGAAATGTGCATTACAACGCATTTTAACCAGGAATCAATTAGTGGGTTTTCTTCGGGGTTCTAATTACAGGGGAGCCTGAAAAACGGTCCATTTTTTTACAACATTATTTATATGGACTCTATAGCGCACCATGACTTCTTTTGAGCAGAGAGGACAGAAAACGCTGATCGTTCATGCGCTCCTGCGCGCACCGCGACCACAAAGTCATGCCACCAAAAGAAAACAATTAACACGCGATCATTCATGTCCGCTCATAAATATACTAACTTCATGCTTGATGCGCTCTGCCTTAGTGGAGCTCATCTGTGCTCCGGTGACATCACCTCACTGCTCCGGGCGCGCAGTGCACATTTTGCTCTTTTTGCAGTGTAATGTAATTAAATAAGTAATGTTTATTTATATAGCACCTTTCACAGAAAGAATCACAAGGTGCTTCACATGACAAAGTGATAAAACAATCATAATGATGCCAAAAATAAGACTAGCTACCATAAAATAAATATAAACATAGCAAAATTGAAACTTTATAGAATTAAAATCAATAAAACCTACCATAAAAGCAATAAAACACAGACCTAAATCATAAAAGCAAAGATATTAAAATCAATAAAAATCAACAGAATCAATAAAAAGCCTGAGTAAAGTGATGTGTTTTTAATTGCTTCTTAAAAGACTCAACAGTGGTCAGAGACCTCTGGTCTTAAGCCTAGTTCGGGGCACTACCAGTAACCATTTGCCTGAAGATCTGAGAGAGCATCCTGGACTGTGGATAGTCAACAGATCAATGATATAATCGGGTGCCTGACCGTGTAGCGCTCTAAAAGTAAGGACTAAGATTTTGAACTGGATCCTATAGAGACCTGGGAGCCAGTGTAGAGTCGTTAAAACAGGGGTGATGTGAGCTCTTTTACTGGTGCGTGTTAAAAGTCTGGCAGCAGAGTTTTGCACCACCTGAAGACATTGAAGGTCCTTCTTACTTAAACATGTGAAAATACTGTTATAATAATCTAAACGAGAGGAGATAAAAACATGTATTATCATCTCTAGCTCCTTTTTAGAAAGCATAGTTCTCAATTGGAAGAGACAATTTTTAACTAACTGGTTTGTGTGTTGTGTCAGAGACATCTCAGAGTCAAAAATAACACAGAGGTTGCGGACACTCAATCTAGTGGTCTTTGATTATTTGGAGCTTATTCCCAGGAGCAATAATTAGAGTTTCAGTCTTGTTAGGGTTAAACTAATGTCCGTACTCAGCCAACGTTTGATTTGGCACAGACAGTCCATGAGTGGAGACAATAAATGCAACTCATTCTCATAAAAGGAGCAGTACAGCTGAATATCGTCTGCATACAGGTGATATGATATATTGCTGAAATTGTTGATTAACTTTCCTAAGGGTAGAATGTAAAGTAAAAACAAGAGGGGTCCCAAAATGGAACTCTGTGGTACTCCGCACATAATATCAGCTGCTTCAGAAGATATCTGATTAACTAGTACACTAAAGCTTCTACCGGAGAGATGACAAGAACCAATCCAGTACTAAACCAGACAACCCCAGGTCCCTGAGCCTGCTGACCATCATGCAGTGGTCAATAGTGTCAAAAGCAGAGGAGAGTGCAGATCCCTGAACTGCTGTGCTGCGGTTATTTCACCTCTCTGCCTTGGCTGCGGCACTCCCTTTGAGCTGCTTAGTTCAAAAGTAACTCATAAAGTAAAAAACTCAGAAAGCCTGGAAGTGTTTTTTCTGGAGGATTGAGAGGAGATGCAGAAAGATCAGAGAAAGACAGGATGGAAAACAGTCAAATAAAAAACAAGAAACCAAAACAAAGTGCTTGAAAATGAAAAGGCATAAAGCAACAATCTATAAGCATTATTTACATATTTGAAACAATTCAGATGACCTTCAAAGCTCAGTCCCACTCTCAGGGCCGGTTCAAGGCATTTGGGGGCTCAAGGCAAAATGGACTTGGAGGCCCCCTCCAAAATGTTGAGCTTGTGCGCTCCCAAAAACCCAAAGTGTGAACTGTTCTGGCTTCTGGTAGGAGGCAGACGCAAAGTAGCTGTCACCAAGCAGGAGCGGCGTTAACCAATTAACGATGTACATGCCTGAGATGCAGACCTGTGGTCTGTGTTGCAGGATTAACAGAATGCCTAAAAAGGCTCAGATGTCATATTGTGATGTGGTTTTATTGTGATTTAATGAAAATTGGGAATATTACTAGCGATAGCAATATGACTTCATTTTATTTCATTTTATTCTCTCAATCGCTGCCAAAAACAGTTAAACCTACTGAATACAAGTGAACACTTCTAGAATGTTTGTTAGAAAATAAAGGAACTAACGCTGTTGTTTATTTGATTTTGGTTGAAAAGACCCATGATGAGACTACTACTTCAATGGAGATCTGGTTTTCTTCTCTGGTTGAGAGGTAAATTAGCACTTGGTGCAATTTTCCCAGAGGGATTAAAATGTCACAACCCTCTGCCTGCTTTACAACAGGGGCTGGATACATCCTGGTACTCAGCTGGATTTTTGGAACTCATATGTTTTTTGGTATGTTCCACCTTTATGTTCTGTGTTAGGAGGTCTCATATCCTTGACAGGTTGGTTAAATCATTTGATTCACGCTAAAGCAAACTTTGGGAAAGTAAAGTGAAAACAAGGGTTGATCGATATCTGATTTAGCCGTGGTTAGTTATACTGTATAAGGAAGTCCTGAGATGATCAATTATCACTTTTACAGAGAAAAAAAGACACATATTTTTTGCAGCACCAGGTGTTCAAAAGAGAAATAAATGTTACCCTCATCAGCTGCTAAATTGGTTCAGTTTCACATTTGGAGAAGAAAGATGCAACTTCAGCTCAGATGTTGTTTTAGCTCATTTGAGTGATATCACCTAACCCTAACTAGAGGTTAATTCACACCATACTACTGAAACCAAGTGTTGGGGGTTTTTCAGGACCAGCCAAATGTCCCCACATTACAGGTTAAACGTGAAAATATATCCCCAACATGTAGTACAAAGCACACACACACATACACACACACACAGGTTTTAGCTCTTCTACCACTAATGAATCATCTCATATTATCTCTACCGGTAGAAATATTTGCTCGTGCTTCTCTTTTCATTTTGGAGATTACGTGTGTTTCTGATGCATTAATCATGTGTTTAGTGAAGATTAAACATCTCTGACTGAACACAGCTATCTGGTTACCAACATAGCTCCCAGCTCAGCTCTGCTGGAGATGCGGAAGAGGAACATTTGAGCTGCTGGAGCCACGGAAACCATTAAAAATAAATCCATAGAGTTTCAGGAAAGCAATAATTCACCTTTTTCCAAAAATATCAAATCTTTCCAAGTTTTTGGCAACTGTTGGTACCGTCCCTGTTTCATCGTGGCTGAGCCCATACTTAAGTCAGCTAGAAGAAAGTATTTCCCGTCAAATGGGGAAGAAGCTCCAGCAGACTGTGAGCTGTGGCTTTTCTAACTAATGATGAGACAGAGCTGCAGATTAGAAATCTGTAAAAGTTTTTTTACATTAAAAGAACCTTATTATGACTTTTTAAAGTTACAATAGTTGATACTAAGCATGTTTATAAAGCTCTTTGCACTAAATCAGTCTCATATAAAGCCATTTGAGCAGTACCTTCCAAAATGAGCCATTTTAGAGCTCTGCCACGCCCACCCATCTCCTGATTGGCTGTTAGGAGACAAGGAACTTAGATATCTGGGAGAGACTCAGAGTAGGTGAAGGGGGTTCGATGCTAATGTTCATTATTGTGATGTAATAATAAGGGAACCTTTTGAAAAGCCTTGTAGAAGCAAGTAACTCCTGAAACCAGTGCTCAGTTTGAGCTGGATCTTGCCAGAACAGGGAACTGTCTTATTTTGAAGGGACATGTTGGGTCTATTTTATACATAAATACCAACTTAACCCTCAGGCTTCACTTTAAATTTCATCCTAAAGAGTCATTAGAGGACAAAAACGTCCACTGCTTAAAATGGCTATAAAACATGTATACAGTAATATTTTTTTTACTTTTTTTTTCATAGATCTGTTAAACAACTTCAGCCCTGCTCAAACATATAAAAATTTCAATCATTTTGAGGATTTTAACCCTTGAAATGCCAGTTTGAATACTCAAAGGCACTGCTGTAATTTATGAAAAAAAAACACAAAAATTGAGTTATTTTCAAAAAATTTTTATTTTTTTGCTTGGGGCGTTCATTACAAATCAGTCTTGATTATGTTATCAAATATCTAAAATTTTGAATTTTTTGCATTTATAGTTTTTACATAGCAACAGATTTAAAATTTACTACCCTCTTGAGCCATTAGAGGACAAAAACGTCCACTTTTAAAACTGCTTTAAAAATGGTCCAGATTAATATTTTTTTCTGCTTTTTGGGTCTAAATCTTGTGATCAACTTCAGTTCTGATCAAAACAATCAAAAATTGAACATTTATCTAAAATTTAACCCTTTATATGCCAGTTTGATTACGTGATGCTCATTTTTTCATGAAAAAAGCAGACAAAAGAGGAGATATTTTACATAAAACATATTTTTTGTGACTGAAATATTTTTTTTTAAATCAGCCTTGGCTATGTCAAGAATGTGACAACATATCACATTTTATGCTTTATTAGTTTTTGTGTAGCAGCAGATTTAAAATGTACCACCCTCTTGTGCCTATTATGGACAAAAACGTCCCATTGACTTCAATGCAAACCACAGTTTTTGATCCTGTAACATCTGCAGCAAATAATCATGCTTTCTGTGATATTATGGTTTCATTTAGGAGAAAAGTGGTCAAATTTATGATTTTTACTGTTCATCACCAAATTCAGTCATTTCTCCATATGTTGCCCAGGCGAGAATGTTTACACATTTCTTTAGATCTTCTGCTCTTTTTATACTTTGACTCTCTTACTGAACTTCAAAGTGTAGAAAACAAAACAATTAGTATGTTTATGCACCTGCCACATTCAAACTACTTGTAGTCTGGTTATCTGGTCATTTCACTTCTGTGAAAGCCACGGAGCAAGATGAAGAGGCATCTCTCTGTGGAACAAGTTCTGGATCAGCTCCTGCAGCCTGATACTCCTGGAGAAAATGAGGAGAGTGAAACATCTTCGGTGGACTTTGTGGTGGAGTCAGACCAATCTGTTTACTTGACTTCTTCTCCTGACCCGTCCAGTGAAAGAGAAGGGAGGACAACGGATCCTGCTCCAGAATGGATTTCTAAAAGTGGGCAAGTCTGGTTTCCTACTAATGCAGAAACTTCCCACTATGTTCCTGCTGCAAGATGTTTGAATCCTGGGCCAACACGTTACGCCATCACACGTATTGATGACGTGGTCTTGGGTGGGGTTAGCCTGGCAAGCCATCCTATATATGTGTATATATAGTCTGGCCACGAACCATTGACGGCTCTCAGTCGTGAGGCGGGATCTACGGTTGTCTTTCAAAATGTCAGCACGCAATTGGATAGCGCTAGGACCAATCAGAGTAACGAACAACGTGACGTAATCACAGCGACGGAAAAGCGGGAGGCAGTAATGGCGTCTAACATCAATGATTTCTGTCGTTTTTGTATAAAAACATGTGAATATCAGGTGTACTGGGACATTGCACTACTTTGTTTGATAAAAATAAGAAGCCGCTAAGTATATCAGACAGACTTACGCACGTTGGAGTCTAAATAATCCAATGTTGATGACAAAGCCGTTTCAAAAGAACGTGGCTCCGGCGCTGCCGCCATGTTGCTTGGGTTCGCGGCCGCAGCGCTGACGTCATCGGCTACTCCCGCTCTGTGATTGGCCCACAATATAGAGCGCTGTGATTGGCCCAACCAAAACTATAGCGAGTTGTGATTGGATAGACACAGCAGTGGTTTGGGCTGCGAGGGTTCCAACGAAGCGTGCCTAGACCAAACTCTGCAAAGCAAGAATTGGTCTAGTTCACTAGGCTAGGGTGGGGTTACAAGGTATGCAAAGCTAGTTTGTTAGGGGGGTTTGTTAAGACAAAGAGATCTTATCAGCCTTCAGGAACCATCTGGTTAGAGGTAGAGTGTTTATACTTGTGAGTGGGGGTATATGTGGATCACAAGGGTAAACACAGGCAAGCATGCCATCGTAGCCTTCAGCCTGCAACTCATGGGGGTTGTGCACAATCAGTAAGATTTATAACAAGAAAATAGGCCCTTTTACATCCTGTTTGTTGGCCCTCCAACATTCCAAGAAAACAGCCTTCTTCTACAACTAGTCATATTATGTGATTACTAAAAGATATATATTTATAAAACCCTAACAGACGAGTTCTGGTAATTGTCTGCTAGGATCCGTTAAAGGAACACTTGGCAGTTTTGGCTTGTTTTTAGCACCCCCTAGTGTCTGTTAGTGAAACCAAAAGTGAAACTCATCTCCTGGCTGTGCGTTGGTCTTTTTAACACCTTAATCTAACAGCTGAAACGTCTCCTCAGCCTTCATTAGTGTCTACAGGAGCGGTTCATCACTAAATCAAACACATCAGCTGTGTTCATGATCTAAACATGCAGGAAACATGCTGGAAGCAGACTGCAGCACCAGGTAGGTCAAGCTCAAATTTTTCTAAGTCTCAACAGACCGGACCGGCAACTGTGAAGTTGCAAGTGGAATATTCTGGCCACAGGGGGCGACAGGGGCTGGGTGGCCTTTCATAAACCCTGTAAAGCAGGGATTCCCGTAGTGTGGTGAGCTGCCGCTAGGGGGTGCTCGAGGTAAAAAATTTAATGACGGTAATTACACAATTACAGTGTTTTTTCCTCCACACAATACAGATGTGTATATTAGGGTTGGGAATACCGTACAATCATGCAAAGCATGCAGCTGCAGAGGCGTTCTAAAGTGTGACTTTAACCTGCAAAAACGTGGTGTGCAAATTCTGATGAACGCCTTTCAGAACCGACTAAACCTGCTGATCACCTGTAGCTCCTACTGCAGTCTGCAGGGACCCTGAGTGCAGCAGCGCGTCTCCCCCCTCCCCTCTCTCATTGTGCAGACGTGCAGCGGAGAAAAAGTAAACAAACCCGTATGCCGAACTAAATTTACTCTGTGAAAGTGATGGAAACTTTGCATCCTGCAATGAAAAATACCGCGCGGAGGAAGCTCGTTAAAACGCGTCATCACAGTGGGTTTAATACAAGTTTTGAAGAACAAACTCCAGGTGAGTGAGGTGAGTTTTATGGCTCACTGCAGAAATAAAAACACGGAGAATCAACATCAAACGCAGCTAACCTCCACTTCCACCCACTAGGAGCCGATGTGGCTAATAAATAAATAAATAATAAAAAATCTCAACACGCAAGATTGTGAGATTATTTTTTGCTTTTTTGAACTATTTAATCAGTTGAGAGATTTAATGTTATAAATCTGTTATATGGTTACTGACAGCAGCTACATTTAAGTTTCACTTATTCTCAGTCATCCTGGACATGATCATCCTGAGTAGGGCTGCACGATATTAGGAAAACCTGCGATATGCAATAACAGTACTTAATATTGCGATATCGATATTACTTGCGATAAATGAACAAATACTTAAATCTGCAGTTTTTGTATATATACTTTAGACACACCACTCCATCTATCATTAGTATTAATACAGTAACATTACAAAATTAGCATGATCTGTTTCAATATTTTTGTAAACAATAATCATTAAAATATGTTGGAGCGATTTAAAACATTAGGACAACGCTGTAGAACATTTACAGAGCTAAATGGATATGTTTACTCCCATTAGCCTGGCAAGCCATCCTATATATGTGTATATATAGTCTGGCCACGAACCATTGACGGTTCTCAGTCGTGAGGCAGGATCTACGGTTGGCTTTCAAAATGTCAGCACGCAATTGGATAGCGCTAGGACCAATCAGAGTAACGAACAACGTGACGTAATCACAGCGACGGAAAAGCGGGAGGTAGCAATGGCGTCTAACATCAATGATTTCTGTCGTTCTTGTATAAAAACGTGAATATCAGGTGTACTGGGTCATTGCACTACTTTGTTTGATAAAAATAAGAAGCCGCTAAGTATATCAGACAGACTTACGCACGTTGGAGTCTAAATAATCCAATGTTGATGACAAAGCTGTTTCAAACCAACGTGGTTCCTGTGCTGCCGCCATGTTGTTTGTGTTCGCGGCTGCAGCGCTGACGTCATCAGCTATTCCCGCTCTGTGATTGGCCCAACCAAAACTATAGCGAGCTGTGATTGGACAGCCACAGCAGCGGATCAGGCTGCGAGGGTTCCAATGAAGCGTGCCTAGACCAAACTCTGCAAAGCAAGAATATGGTCTAGTTCACTAGGCCAGGGGTTTCCAAATTTTTTTCTTTGAGGACCCCCTTGCCTGTGTCCAAGACAAGCCAGGACCCCCGACCCCAACTCCTACACGCATAAACACGTTAAATGTGATCATTTACAAACTTTCTACAGACATACAGAGTTATAACGTTTATATGGAGTTCTGATTATACTGTAGGGTGTGGTATTGGGTTTTTATAAATTTAATTTTTACAAATAAATATTGCTAACCTCACAACTTCAGCAAAGACAAAATTATGGGGACCCCCTGCAATCTTGTGGGGACCCCCTTGGGGGTCCCGACCCCCAATTTGGGAACCCCTGCACTAGGCTATACTCCCGTAGCACTTACCAACTACTTCCGTTTTTTCCTTGTATAGCTTTGATGGTTTCTCATAAGGAGTTCCACCCATGGCCATCTGCTGGACTGTTGTGATCTTACTTGTCTTAACGTACATACATGGATTTGGAATTGTAGGATTTGGATAAGGGCAAGAGAAGGAGCAAATGGTGTACAAATAAGAAACATAGATGACCTCACGAAATACAGGACAGAGTAGACAAATCAGGATAATTGCAGTCAGAAATGTGGATAGCAAAAAACCCACTTGGACATGGATACATATGAGAAAATATATGATATAGATAGTATTATTGATGAAAGGATTTTTAATTTAAACACTCACAGTTGTGAATATTATGATGAAGATCAATTAGACCAATTAAATAGTGGTATGGAAATGGAGGATACACTCACACTCATCCACCTAAACAGCCGCAGTTTGTACTGTAAATTGCCAATAATAAAAGATTACATTAGGGAATTTAAAAGTACAATTAGTGTGGTTGCAATTACAGAGACTTGGCTTAAAGATAACATGGATGATGTACAGCTGGAGGGGTATGAACCTTATTTTGTAAATAGAAAAATTAAGAAAGGTGGAGGTGTGGCACTGTTTATTAAATCAGAACTGAAATGTAAATTAGTGGAAGAAATGACATTGATGGAAGAAAATGTTATGGAAATAGTAAGTGTGGAAGTAAGCAATGGCACAGCGAAAAATATACTAATTAGTTGTGTTTATAGAGCACCTGGCTCTTGTATCGAGACATTCTCTGACAAAATAAGTGAGGTGACTGATGAAATCAAGAACAAACCCTGGTTCTTGTGTGGAGATTTTAATGTTAATTTAGATCATTCTGCGGGCCTGAGAACATCGAGTGATTTTCTTGATTCAATGTGTAGTTTAGGTTTATTCCCCTTGATCAATAAACCAACCAGGATTACTTCACACAGCGCAACAATAATAGATAATATATTCACTAATAAAAAGGATGATGTTATGAGGAGTGGGATATTGATGACAGATATCAGTGATCATCTACCTGTTTTTGCAATATTTAAACATAAACAATTGACTAAGCAAAATATCACTATCTCAAATGTCAAAAGAGATAAGTCAGTGAAAGCCCTGGAGGCACTAAATAAAGATCTTGTAAAACAGAACTGGGAAGGAGTTTATGTCAGTGATGTTAATGCTGCATACTCATCCTTCATTAAAACACTAATGAAATCATATTATAAAAATTGTAAATTAAGGAATACGGTGAAGAATAAAAGAAATAATCCGTGGATGACTAAGGGAATAAAAAATGCTTGTTCAAAAAAGAATCATCTGTATAGGTGTTTCCTAAAGGCCCAAACAAAAGAAGCAGAAGATAGATATAAAACCTACAAAAATAAATTAACAACAATAATTAGGAAACAAAAAAGGGATTACTATGGTGAATTATTGAATAAGAATAAAGATAATACTAAAGCTACATGGGGAATAATAAACAGTGTCATTAACAGAGATAAAACAAAATCTAAAATACCAAATTATATAGTCAAGGACAATAAAGAAATTTATGACGGTAATGAAATCATTAATGAGTTCAACAAATTCTTTGTAAATATTGGGGAGAGTCTAGTGGATAACAAACCAATAGTAGAAGATACATTGAATACAATAGTTAATAATGTCAATAGTATTTTCCTTGACAAAGTGGAAAAAGATGAAATAAGAAATATTGTAAAAAACTGTGGAAACAAACAATCAACCGATGTTGATGATTTGGACATGATGACTGTTAAAACTATAATAGAATCTGTTATCGATCCATTCACTTACATCTGTAATCTGTCACTTTCTACCGGCATTTTCCCTGACGACATGAAAATTGCTAAAGTGGTACCATTGTTTAAAAGTGGTGATAAACACAATTTTACTAATTACAGACCAGTGTCACTGCTTCCACAGTTTTCCAAAATACTTGAAAAAGTTTTTGTATCAAGGTTGGATAAATTCATTGAAAAAAATAATATTATAAATCATGAACAGTATGGATTTAGGAGTAAACATTCAACTTCAATGGCAATAATGGAACTAACTGATAAAATAGTAACAGCAATAGATAATAAACATCCTTTTATTAGCATTTTTATTGATTTAAGGAAAGCATTTGATGTTATCGATCATGAAAGACTACTTCAAAAATTACAACAGTATGGAATACGGGGAGTGGCTCATCAATGGGTCAAAAGTTATTTAGATAACAGGAAACAGTTTGTGCAGTTAAATAACTCAAAATCTGAACTGAATGATATTTGTTGTGGAGTGCCACAAGGGTCGGTTCTTGGCCCTAAACTGTTCATATTGTTCATTAATGATCTTGTAAATGTGTCTAAACTGCTTGGTTATGTTTTGTTTGCGGATGACACAACATTGTTTTATTCTGGGTCAGATATACAAGAAGTAATTCAAGTGATAAACAATGAATTGATCAAAGTCAAAAACTGGTTTGATATAAACAGATTAACATTAAATCTTGATAAAACCAATTTTATATTGTTTAACGACAAAAGAAATAACGAAGTATCTATAAAAATTGATGGTATGGAAATTCAAAGAGTAAAGGAAACCAAATTTTTAGGAGTTATGTTTGATGAGGATCTTAGTTGGAAATCACATATAGGATATATAAAAGGTAAAATCGCCAAAGCCATTGCAGTATTACATAGAGTCAAGTATTTACTTAACAGTTCAGGGTTGTTAACATTATATAACTCACTAATTGTGCCATATTTGGCCTATTGTGTAGAAGTCTGGGGATCAACATATAAAACCTATATTCAACCGTTGTTTATTTTACAGAAAAGAGCTTTGAAGGTCATCAGTAACACTCGCTATAGAGATCCGTCAAACCCTTTATTTATTAAATATAATGTACTGAAATTTCATGATTTGATTAACTTAAAAATACTACTATTTATGTATAAAGCTAATAGGAATATTTTACCCGCCAATATTCAAAAAATGTTTAAAAATAGAATTGGTAGTTATAATTTGAGAGGAACATGTGTTTTTGAGGTGCCTAGGTTTAGAACTAAAAAGAAGGAATTTTGTATTTCTGTGGTTGGGGTTAAATTATGGAATAATCTGGACAAGGATCTAAAAGAATCCAAATCACTAAATGTATTTAAAAAATGTATCAAATTAAAGGTATTAAGGAATTATGCTAACATAATTTAGGAAGAGGTCTGCAAAGCGATTGCAGAGTGGAATGAGCATATTGCAAATATTTCCTGTTTTGTATTGTAAAAAGGGGCAGAAAATATAAGAATTTTCTTCTCTCTGCTCCTTTTCATTCATTTGTTTTGTATGGTTTGTAAACACTATGTTTTTTTTTTCTCATTTTGTTATTTTTTTATGAATGAAATAAATAAATAAAAAAAAATAAAAAAAAACGTCAGAGACTTTGGGTTTGCTAACGCTAGCTTTCTAGAGTCCAGTATATAGATCTCTATGGTTGCGTTGGATGTGAAAACGGATATTTGTCATGTTTCCCCTCGTGGTTGCCACAAGTGTTTGGCTTGTCTTGCAAAGTACTTGTGTTTGTTGAACACAAGTACTTTGAAATAATAGTCATGCTGTTTGAATTATGAGTTCTTTCTCGCTAACATTTTCCGCACACGTCTTACCCTCAGTCATTGTGACGCTCTCTAAGCTAACTCAGGTGTTTGCTAGCCATTCTAATGAAGTGCCGTCCACCTAGGCACCAAGGCTTCTAACCTATAAGAACCCAACCGATTGGCCAAATGGGTGAAGGCTCTATTACATTTGTCAAAAACTTCATGCTTCCATTTGGTTGACAAAATGCATTTTGTGTAGCAAAAATATGAGATGACCCTTAATTGCGATATTTTTCTGTTCTTTGCGATATGCCTATTGCGCATGCTGACAATGTGACAACAATACATTTTTGATATATTGTGCAGCCCTAATCCTGAGAGTTTTAGCTGAACAGAGCTGGACTTTTCTGGTTATCTTAAAGACATTTAGTCTCTCATCCTAGAGCAGGGTTTCTCAACCCTGGTCCTCAGCGCCCCCCTGCCCTGCATGTTTTCCATGTCTCTGCTTCAGCACATGACTGCAGCTGTTAATCACTCACTCATTTGTGTCAGGTGTGTGGCAGCAGGGAAAACACTGGTGTTTGAAAGGGCAACATGGAAAACATGCAGGGCAGGGGGGCGCTGAGGACCAGGGTTGAGAAACCCTGTCCTAGAGGCTCCTTCAGCTCCCAGACTTTGTAGGAGGCTGTGAGTTGTGGTCAGAAACAAAAACACTGATTGTGCTGCAAATCTTTTTTTTCTTCTTTCTTTCTTGAAAACATGTTTTTGGGGGATGGGGGTGCGTTTACACGGTCGGGACATAGAAGGGGGTGCGTGGCTAAATAAGTTTGCGAACCTCTGCTGTAAAGGGTCATTTTAGCACAAACTGGCTCAAGAAGATAATTAAAAATATGAAAAAGCTGCAAAGTGTCCCTTTAAATCGCGCTGCTGCCTCATGATTACAATGGGTAAACAAGGACGCTGTGCTGGACAGGGGCTTACGGGTGAGCGGTTCATTTGTCCATTCTCATATCGGCAAACTTGTTGCTTTTTGGCAAAATTGCTGTTTTTTTATGCCAAATATGGTGTTCAGATTTCAGCAGTCACTATGAGAATCAATCAGGGAAGGAGGGGATTCATCTTGTTCACAAACGATCTTTGTTTTAGCGTGTCAGTCACATGTCGTCATTTGACCAATCACAGTCGTGGAAACGGATGCTTTGGCAGCGCCGCGCCCACGGCGCTCACACTGTGAGCAGCGGCTTTGAGCTTTAAGTTTGTCAAATGAAACAAAATCGCCACTAAATAACAGGGTTTTCTGTCGAGGACTTTAGCAGATTTACCTCCTTTCAGATTTTTCCCTGAGGCTTGTCGTGTTTTTTTTTTAAGTCGAGTTCGGAGTTGAAACACCGCCAGTATTAACTCTGTTAAAACCTAATATTAAAGGAGTCGTCACCTGAAATCTTCACTTTTCCACTTGAACAAATGTCTATAATGGCTTCCTAATGATTTTTCACTGGCTGAGAAGCCGATATTTAACATTGAAGAGTTTGTTTAATCTTGCCTTCTTCAACCAGCTCACATGCACCCCACGAGCACGCGCACTCCAAAAAGAGAACTTGAGTTCTGGCCTATATGTCGACACAAAGGCCGATTATAAACAAATATGAACCAGCAGCGAACAAACCAGCACAGCAAAGCTCATTTCATAACGTGAAACGCATAAATTATGTCTTACCGTTGATGACTCATGTTATAATCCATGTTACGGGAAACAAAACTCAGATCGGTGTGTGTATTCCAGCTTCACAACAGCATAAGAGCCGATGCCTGGCTGTTGGCTTGCTTTGTCCCAACTCAACAACAAGCGAGGGCGCCATTACGCGTGAGGCGAGGCTCGGGCTCGTACATACACGGTTAGATCCCGTGGGTCACTGCCAGGTCGGGTTCAGTTATAACTTTTGTTGTTTTGGAGCGAGACGCTGAAGCTGCTTCCTGCTTCCTTCCACCAATCAACGCGCTCCTCAGTCCCGCGTGCGTCCGACACAGCCGAAATATCACGTGTGATCTCGTGAGAAAATATGCCCTTCACAATAAAGGATTAAACAATCACATTTTTTATTTATTTTTCCAATACAATTTATTTTAACGGTCTAAAAGACTATAATAGGACGTAGATATCCACGGTATTATAGGTGATGACCCCTTTAACAACATAAATACTTTTTTGTGGTGAGAAATGGCCACCAGCATGCTGCAGCCTCACTCATGTCAAAGTCATCCTAATATATTGATCTGGGCAGCGGAAGCTTTAAGGAAGCTGGCGTACAAACACGTGATGAGATCATTTCATAATGTTGTAACATTTCTGCAGCACTAAAGCAGAGTTGTAACATTTTGCCCTTAGTAGTGGTTTATTAAAGTATTCAAGCAAACAGCTGAGATAAAGCTGCATCTCCCTGCAGCTCCAGCTCTTCCTAAACGTTTAATCAGAACCAACTCATCAGAGCAGTAATAACCTCCTAAGGATGGTTACAGTTTTCATGTTTGGTGTTTTGTGAGTGTCAGGGACTTGCACAAAACCAGCCAGGAGAGCACTGTTGATTTCTTTGACGTCTTCATTTATTACTTTTTTTTTTCCTTTTCTTTTTCTCAAAAAGGGTTCCAACTCCTACTGAAATAACAACACATTCTAACTCAAATGGTAACAAAAGGAACCCAAACTCAGGACCTGACTCCAGACATGTAAAAACTCACAACAGGAACAACTTAAATAGTGGCTGATCAGACCACTGTCAACACAGTAAGGTGGGGAGACATCAATTAACACAGAACATCAGTAAACTACACATAACATACACATACTAATCAGTCCATTATGTTTGGGTAACTAAAAAATAAATACATATTACTTTCAAAATCAATCATCTAAATACAAAGAATAACTAATAACACAATCAATTAGAAGATCTTCTCCCCTTTGAGAATTGGTATGACACAACGGGGCTGATTAGGCCAAGGAAGGAGATCTGCTACCGCTGTGGTGCACCAGCAACAACTCCAAGGCCACTGGTATCTCACAGAAACCATTAGTTCATAGAAACTTAAATCAAACACTCAAAATGAACAAACATTACCAGACAGCCATTCTTCTGAGGTGTGACAGCTGTCACAGTGAGTTAGTCTCACAATAATTCTTAATTATCTGATGATCCCTAATCTTTTCCTGATCATTTTTGTCAGGCATATTTTTTCTTTATTGTGACTGTCTAAACCTCACGGTAGAAAATGGTTTGCATTTTCCCAAAAAATCACATTGATTTTTTTTAAGTATTCCAACAGATTATTGTAGCAATAAAACGTATGCACACACACACACACACACACACACACACACACACACACACACACACACACACACACACACACACACACATGTTCGAGATAAGGTGAGAAGCTCTGAGAAGATCTGCTGGTCCTTCTCACCAACAACAGACCCAGAACTTTCTAAGAGGATTATATATGCTCTCTGGTCCAGGAGCACTCAAGAGGAGCTGGAGAGGGTCTGGAACCATAGACCCGTTTCCTCTATGGGAATGGTCTGGTGTAAATTCACTGGACCTTCACAGAATACGCGTGTCTCTGTTTTACCGGACTGGCCCAAAATGACCTCCACATCAAAATCCGTTAAGCGACAATTTTGTATGAAGACGACGTCTGAGAGGACCAAGTCAGCATATTTTTCCTGTCACCTTCTCCTCTCCCAGAAATCCTAAAGTGGAACCCTCTTTGCCGAAGTAAGAGTGTTTACCCATAATGCACTGCAGCATGTTTAGCTGATCCAGCCGTCAGCACTGAGGTGGAGGGCTGCTGGTTTGGGCTCCTGTCAGTCACCATGAACTCCTCTGTAGACCACGCACACACACACACAAACGCATGCACACACACACACGCATGCACACATACGCACACACACACATACGCATGCACACACACACATGCACACATACGCACACACACACATACGCATGCACACACACACACACACATGCACACACATGCACACACATACGCACGCATGCACACACACACATACGCACGCATGCATGCACACACACACACACACGCACACAAAGACACAACTTGTTTAGCATATGGCTGATGGTTGTGGAGGCGGGGCTGAGCGCCTCCATCAACAGATTTATTATCTACAGGGACCAGTGAGGCTTGTTTTAATGGTCCTCCAGGAAGGACCCTGCAGCATCTGTGTGCCACCTCCTCATCCTCATCTTTCTCTCACTGTTTCCCTGACTGAGTCTCTAAGTCTGAGTCACAATGCAGTCTCCATCCCACACTGTGTGGGGAGACAAGGACCTGTGATGTATGAGAGAGGTGTAAGGCGTGGGAAGAATAAACCGCATTGCTCAGAGATGTGTGTGTGTGTGTGTGTGTGTGTGTGTGTGTGTGTGTGTGTGTGTGTGTGTGTGTGTGTGTGTGTGATAGTAGATCTTACAGGTTAGTGATCCCTGGGCACCTCTCAATATGTTTCATATACTGCAGCAGGCTGTATGCTTTTTAAATAGAGCAGTTTATTATGCTCACAAGGTAACTCTGAAAACACCGATGCATTCATCAGCTTTGAGGATTCTGTCCTCAGAGCCATTTGGATCTGGTCTGAAGGGCCTCCCCTACAGGACCCTTAGCCCTGTGCTTGGTGCAGTGTTCTGGGAGGTACACCACCTGTAAACAACCCCGTCTGAAGCCGACGTTCTCAGCAGCTCTTTAATGGTTGTGGAAGTCAACAGAGAAATGGACATAAACTGAATTCACCGAAGGGACTTCCACATGATTTGTTCTGAACTTTTCCAGAAGCGGACCAACAAATGGAGTCGAACTACCGCAGAGTCGTAGCGGTCCGCAGGCACAGGCTTCATCAGCAGCCGTCTCTTCTAAAGATGGATGTGAGCTGGGAAGGAAAAAAACTGTTAAAAGCCTCATTTTAGTGAGCTGTCAGTCAAACTGGGAAAGAAAGTAGGAAAAGCACCTGACTCCTGTGGTGAAAGACCTCTTGAGCCTTTTCTTATCGTTCCTTCTAAAGTGCGGCATCCATCTTCAGAATTGAAATGTCTGGTTGGCTGACCTGCACCTGAAACGAGAGTGGGCCTGATTCTCAGAGACAATGGGTTTGGGTAGAACGGTTCACAGATGCTGTTGAAGCTGCAGGTCAAAAGGCTGATGACGGATTAACAACAGATTATTCTTTGAGCAAAGTGCAAACATAAATAGAAACAAACCGTTTCTTACATTTTGCTCTGATTGATGAAACACGTTTCTTGACCTGTTTGCTAGTTTGACATGTTCAGATTTTAACATCATTTTCATCAGAGTCACATCAGAGCGACTCAGCTGAACAGAAACACAGCTCCGTGTTTTGATATCAGACAGACCATGACTGCATTAATTAGACATCACCAGTACCAGTGAGCTGCTGTAGCTCAGGTCAGAAATGGTTCTAGTTCTGCTGCTGATGAATAACTACAACAAAATGCAATTTACTCATTTTAACAAGAACCAAGAAGTTCCCACCACTGACTGGGCCCGTTCTTCCTGAGCAAGGGGCTTAGCCTCCTTTGGAGAGTTTACTCTGGGGTGTTGAAGAGGACACGCTGGCTAATGCCTCGTTTACACTGAGTGCAGAACAAATGCGGTCCGATTTCCATACGGCTTCCAGACAGACTACGGTTTTAGTGCTGAAGTTCTCTGATAAACTTGTAAAGATAACATGAACTATACACTATAAGCTAATATTACTGTCATTAATAAAAAAGCCAGAAAACAACACAACACAGAGCTTTTTTCCCCACAGAGATCGTCTCATAAGACATTCATTTATACGAGACTACTGCAGATGTGTTGGGAAAAGAAGACAACTTGGTCTTGTAAAGTTTATTTATATACTGCCAAATCACAACAAGAGTTGTCTGAAGACATTTCACAAAGTAAACATTCCAATTGAACCTTCTTATCAGTGCATTGAGTTGCCAATAAATCATCCTCTTGGTCTTTCCTCCCACCTCTGTTCCTGGATCATGGATTTTCTCACAAACCGTCCCCAGTCTGTCAGGCTAGACCCCCACCTTTCCCCCACCATCGTACTTAGCACCGGCTCTCCACAGGGCTGCGTGCTAAGTCCCTTACTATACTCACTCTATGATTGCACACCCTCCTACCCCTCTAATTCCATAATCAAATTTGCAGACGACACCACAGTGGTTGGTCTAATCTCGGGAGGGGATGAGACAGCCTACAGAGATGAGATCAGCAAGCTGACACTCATCAAACAACTTGTCACTCAACACAGACAAAACTAAAGAACTGATCCTGGATTTTAGGAAGAGCAGAGCTGACCACCAACCTCTCACTATAAATGGAGTCTGTGTGGAAATCATTCATAGCTTTAAATTTCTTGGAATTCACATCTCTGACAATCTCTCCTGGTCTACAAACACAATGGCTATCGTAAAGAAGGCACAGCAGCGCCTGCACTTCCTCCGTGTCCTCAAAAAGTACAACCTAAACCGTAAGCTGATGTTGACTTTCTACAGCGCTGCCATAGAGAGCATTATCACATACGGCCTCACCGTGTGGTACGCAGGCTGTTCAGCAGCTGACAAAAAGGCCCTGCACAGGGTCATTAGGTCAGCGGAAAAAATCATAGGCTGCTCTCTTCCTTCGTTAGAGGACATTGCAGACGCCCAATACCTCTCCAGAGCAAAAAATATCATAAAAGACTCCTCACACCCTGGCCATCATCACATTGAACTGATGCCTTCAGGAAGGCGTTATAGGTCTATCAAAACACGCACCAACAGACTATTACACAGTTTTTTCCCCAAAGCTATCCAGTCTCTTAATAAGCACACACAGTGATTCCCCCTGCTGGTGTTGGTTCTACCTGTACTGGCCCATAATCATAGTGAAACACTTACATTTTCTAGTATTTATATTCAGTGCAATATCTGTCACCCTGCACTTTATCTTGTTCTCTGGTAATGTTGTTTTGAGTTTCTATTTTTATATGATGATGAAATGTTTTTATGTTTTAATGTTTTTGTGTTCTTATGTTTTTATGACGATGTGTGGTTGTATGATTTTAAATTCCACTGGATGGGCAACTGTAATTTCATTGTGTCTGGTATACAGTGACAATAAAGGTATCTATCTATTCCTTCGTTAGAGGACATTGCAGACGCCCGATACCTCTCCAGAGCAAAAAATATCATAAAAGACTCCTCACACCCTGGCCATCATCACATTGAACTGATGCCTTCAGGAAGGCGTTATAGGTCTATCAAAACACGCACCAACAGACTATTACACAGTTTTTTCCCCAAAGCTATCCAGTCTCTTAATAAGCACACACAGTGATTCCCCCTGCTGGTGTTGGTTCTACCTGTACTGGCCCATAATCATAGTGAAACACTTACATTTTCTAGTATTTATATTCAGTGCAATATCTGTCACCCTGCACTTTATCTTGTTCTCTGGTAATGTTGTTTTGAGTTTCTATTTTTATATGATGATGAAATGTTTTTATGTTTTAATGTTTTTGTGTTCTTATGTTTTTATGACGATGTGTGGTTGTATGATTTTAAATTCCACTGGATGGGCAACTGTAATTTCATTGTGTCTGGTATACAGTGACAATAAAGGTATCTAATCTAATCTAATCTAATTTACTGTCCTATTCCATTAAGCCCACCTATAACCTGTAAGAATATGCAGCCAAACATTTGAAACGTTTCCAAAACCACTCTCTGATCAATACAACATTTATCATTTCCAAGTTAAAAGAGGTGAAAATATTGATGTAGAATAAGAGCACACGCTTCATCTGCAGCTCAAACACTAGCTACGTTTACATGGGCATAAGTAATCGGAATGAACGCTCTATCGGATCAACAATTCATCATGTAAACATGTCGATCACAATATTCTGGTCCGAATGAAATTTCATTCCGATTGAGAGAGGTGGTTTTGTCCGATCGTCAGCCCGATTGACGTCCATGTACACAGCCATTCGGATTGTTGGAGTAAGAAATTGCCCACTGCACATGTGTGCAACTTCAGCGTGACCTCTTTCCGCCTCTGCGCATGCTCAGGACAGGTGGAAAACATGGTGGGCAGTAACCAGAAGTGGTCTGTTGCTGATGCTATTTTTTTACTGGAAACACTACAGGAGCTCAATATTATTGAACGTCTCGATTTAGTCTCAAGTGTATAACTCGGCTAAAAATGCCACATTATACACTCAAGTGCATGTAAAGTGCATCTAAGGAAGCGTGAATTCACAGAAGCAAGAGAATAAGAAAATAAAATGCAAGGGAAAAGACGTGCGGACAAGATGGTGTTTGTTTACAATTTTTTTTCCTGGAAAGATAACTCTGCGCATGCTCAACCTGTGGTGCGAGCATCGCGGCATGATCAGATCATTTCAGTTAGTGTCCATGTAAGCAGAGATTTGGGATTTCCGATCAACCAAGATTTGAATCGGATAGGGGAATTTGGCGTATATAAACATAGCTACTGTTATTCATGACTGTATGTTGTTCCTTTGGCACAGATGTTAAGAGCAAATAACTCAGCCAGTGCTGCAACACTACAGAGGAAGAACATTTGGTGGCTGCTGTCCTTTATTTGTTGAATAACTGGATGTGTTTGGTTTCAGCTGATTAGGTGTCAGATTTGACACCACTGTTGTGTTAATGGGACAGTGTTCACACCTGGATCCTGTTGGAGGCTTTTTGTTTGGATTTGTGTTTGTTAATAGGTCCAACTTACATTTGGAACACTGAGAAAACATGTTTTAATGATTATTTCTGATTCTAACGGGTCACTCTGAGTGTTTCCTGCAGGCTGAACATGAAAATAGTCTCCTCCACCTATCTCCTGCATCAGCTTCTGATAGAAAATAGACTCTAGGTGAAACTCTAGGATCAGAAAATCCTGACAGATCTACGTCACACTGTCACTGAACATTCATGGACTCACCCATCTGGACTCACGACGGGGAAGGCTGTTGTTCTTTCCCCGTGTCCTGTCCGGTTGTACAGCAATCAGAATTTGATGTCTGAGTGCTGAAAACAAGCCTTACATTTTTACTCTTATAGGTGGAGCGTTATAGATTCAGGTATAACGCCCCGCCTGATATCAGAACTTTATTAGAAATGCTTTTGGTTGTTTTAAATCCCAATGGACATTGAGATGGAAATTAAAGAGAAAGGGAGTAGAGAGAAGGAAGAGTCGGGGTGAAAAAGTTCACAAAAATATACCTGCAGGAAGAGACAGAGAGAGAGAGACAGAGACAGAGAGAGAGAGAGAGAGAGACAGAGTACACAGTAATAAATCCTAGTGCATATAGTGCCAACCGCAGCCTTAGGTTATGTGTTAAAAACACCCAAGCCCATACTTGAGAGCACTGTGAGCACCTGTGTTGTGTACAAGCGTTTGTGTCTGTAAGGTTTCTCTTGAGGAATGTCCAATAGTGAGTGTGAGAGGCCACAGACCTGCACCCAAAGACCCAAGGAGGATGGAGGAGATCCAAGCCCTGAGATCCTGAGGTCTCCCCAGAGCACGGGGACCCCAGAGAGACTGCCACCAGAGCACAGCATGGCAGAAGCTCTGGAGATAAAAAAATCTATTTTGCATCAGTTAAGCATCAGTTAATGGTAACTAATCATTTCTAAAGCGTCTACAAAATATTTCTCATAATTACTTAACAGCTTATATGATTTATATGAGCTCCCTCGAAATACTTTACTAACAAGTAGTAAATGGTTTGTAACTTCCTAAATTTGTGTATTAATGTATTTATAAGAATCAATAATCTGTTGAAATAGAAGTAGAGTTGCAACTTTGGCATTTTCCATTTCACTTTGTTTTATTTTTTTATGCAACCATTTTTCTGTCCTGTCTGTATTTTAGCTGCATCTCCTCTCAATCCTCCAGAAAAACTGCTGCCTGGCTTCATTTTTCACGATTTAAGCAGATCAAAGAGATCTGTGATACATAGCAGTGTGCGCTGCGCTCGCTGCTGCGCCAGTGAGGTAAAGTCGCAGAAGCACGGGTGATGGAGCGCAGCAGCAGAGCGCGTCAGACACAAATAAAAGACAGAAAGTTCTTGTATTTTAATTCCAGAACTTGACAGGATGTCCAGACAGACCTCTGAATCCCTCTGTCAGCGCGTCTCTTCAGCGCTCCTCACATGACATTTGCGCACAGGCAGGTGAGCAGTTCACGCGGAGCACAATGTGCGTTCAGGCGGCAGCAGGAATGTTAATTCAAGTGAAATCGTTTAATTGTGTTGTTTATATGTTACTGGGGAACTCTGGTCAGCTTGTGTGGGATAAATATTAATGAAAAAAGAATGGATATTTAACGGTTTTATTGAATATTTATTATTATTTTAAAAATAAACGAAAATAGATCATGTGGTCTCTGGCTGCGAACAAATGATTCTTTCCATTTCTCATATAAGAAAGAAAGTAAGTTTTGTTCAGAAAAAACATTTTATTTAAATAAAATCAAACAGTGGTGCAGGGCAGCTCAGGGACACAAAGATGAGGCATCTTTTAACATGACCATGTTCAATAGGGCTGTTTATACGTCACTCTACCAAACAAAAATATAAATGAAACAAAAAGTAAGAAAAATCTAAATTTCTCTTCCATGGAACATTTGCACTGCTCCATTAAATAAAATCCATGTTTGGACTTTTTCTGTGTTCACAAATCAGTTCCTGCATGTGGAATCTGTTTTATATGGGGTTGGGGGGGTCAGGTGCGGTGCGCCGCGCCCCCACTGCTCCTCCTCCGCGCCCCCCTTGGGGGGCGCGCCCCACTAATTGAGAACCACTGCATTAACTGATGCTTAACTGATGAGTGCTTAATAGTGTGCACTTACCAAAATATGTGGTAACATCCTGTTGTTGCAATTTTACTTTCAGAGCAGAATTTAACAAAATATTAATGTTCTATACTTTTATCCATCAATTCCTTCTCTTCTGCTTATCTGGGGGAATCCATTGAGACCCATCACACAAACCCATCCATCCATCCATTCATCCATTTATCTGGAGTCGGGTTGCGGGGGCAGCAGCCTAAGGAGGGAGGCCCAGACTTCCCTCTCCCCAGCCACTTGGGCCAGCTCCTCCGGGGGAATCCCAAGGCGTTCTCTGGCCAGCTGAGAGACATAGTCCCTCCAGCGTGTCCTGGGTCTTCCTTTGGGTCTCCTCCTGGTTGGACGTGCCCGGAAAACCTCACCAGGGAGGCATCCAGGAGGCATCCTAACCAGATGCCCGAGCCACCTCAACTGGCTCCTCTCGATGTGGAGGAGCAGCAGATCTACTCCGAGCCCCTCTCAGATGACCGAGCTTCTCACCCTATCTCTAAGAGAGAGTCCAGCCACCCTGCAGAAAAAACTCATTTCAGCCGCTTGTATCCGTGATCTCGTTCTTTCAGTCACTACCCAAAGCTCGTGACCATAGGTGAGGGTAGGAACGTAGATCTATCGGTAAATCGAGAGCTTTGCCTTCCAGCTCAGCTCTCTCTTCACCACGACAGACCGGTACAACGCCCCCATCACTGCAGATGCAGCACCGATTCGCCTATTGATCTCCCGATCCATCTTTCCCTCACTCTGGAACAAGACCCCAAGATACTTAAACTCCTTCACTTGAGGCAGGACCTCGTCCCTGACCTGGAGAAGGCATTCTACCCTTTTCCGACTCAAGACCATGGTCTCAGATTTAGAGGAGCTGATTCTCATCCCAGCTGCTTCACACCCGGCTGCAAACTGCTCCAGCAAAAGCTGGAGGTCACGTTCTGATTATGCCAACAGGACCACATCATCTGCAAAAAGCAGAGACCTGATCCTCAGGCCACCAAAACAGATCCCCTCACCACCCTTGGCTGCACCTAGAAATCCTGTCCATAAAAGTTATGAACAGAATCGGTGACAAAAGGCAGCCTTGGTGGAGTCCAACTCTCACCGGAAATGAGCCCGACTTACTGCCGGCAATGCAGACCAAGCTCTGACACTGGTCTTACATTGACCTAACAGCCCATATCAAGGAGCCTGGTACCGCATACTCCCAGAGTACCCCCCACAGGACCCCCTGAGGGAAGCGGTCGAATGCCTTCTCCAAATCCACAGTTCAGAGGAACTGACCCCAATGTCCACGAAATATTACAGAGCTGTATCAACCAACACAGCCCCACAACATCAACATTAAGAAAATCCGGGCGGATCTCATCCAGCCCCGGAGCCTTGCCACCAAGGAGTTTCTTGACCACCTCACTGACCTCGGCTCCAGAGATTGGAGAACCCAACCTAAAGTCCCCAAACTTTCCTTCCTCACTGGAAGACGTGCTGGTGGGATTAAGGAGGTTTTCAAAGTACTCTGCCCACTGATCCATAACGTCCTGAGTCGAGCTCAGCAGCACACTGTCCCCACTGTAACCAGTGTTGGTAGTGCACTGCTTTCCCCTCCTGAGATGCCAGACGGTGGACCAGAATCTCCTCGAAGCCGTACGGAAGTCTTGTTCCATGGTCTCACTGAACTCCTCCCATGCCTGGGTTTTTGACTTCTCGACCACCCGAGTTGCATTCCGCTTGGACTGCTGGTACCTATCAGCTGCCTCCAGAGTCCCACAGGCCAAAAAGACCCAATAGGACTCTTTCCTCAGCTTGACAGCATCTCTAACTGCTGGTGTCTACCAGCGGGTTCGGGGGTTGCCACCATGACAGGCACGACCACCCTGTGGCCACAGCTACGGTCAGCCGCCTCGACAATGGAAGCACGGAACATGGCCCATTTGGATTCGATGTCTCCCGCCTCCCCCTAGGAAAATGTGTCAAAATAAAAGTATAGATGCGTTTGAACTTTGAACAAGTCTATACTTTTATTTTGACACTTTCTGTTGTAGCACCTTTTCCTGACACACCTGCCCTGTTTTTGTCAATCAATCAATCAACCAATCAATCAATCAATCAATCAACCTTTATTTGTATAGCGCCTTCCACACCCGTTACAGGAGGCCAAGGCGCTGACAACAACATAAAATCATGATAAAATGAAATATTAGAACATTGAACAATAAAAAAAAAATACATAAAAGCATAAAAACATAAAAGCATAAAACAGGCAGACATCATGCGTTTTCTGGAAACGCTAGACAAAAAAAAGTGGGTTTTCAGCCTACTCTTAAAAACCGGCAGAGATGTAGACAGCCTAATTGACGGTGGCAGCTGGTTCCAGAGCAACGGCGCTAAGGCTGAGAAAGCCCGGTCCCCACGAGTCAGTCACCTAGTGCGAGGGACCACAAGCAGGCCCTGATCAGAGGAGCGCAGAGAGCGTGATGGCACATGCTTTTTCAAGAGCGCCGCTAAATAAGGAGGGGCGCCTCCCTGAAAGAAATGAAAAACAAATACCAAAAGCTTAAAACGCACCCAATAAAAGACTGGAAGCCAGTGTAGGGAGGCCAACACTGGACTGATGTGGTCCCGTTTCCTGGTGCCAGTCAGAAACCTGGCGGCGCTGTTCTGCACAAGCTGGAGGCAATGAAGTGTTGACTGACCAAGCCCAGCATAGAGAGAGTTGCAGTAATCTAACCTAGAGATTACAAATGCATGGAGTACCTGCTCCAGGTGGACTCTCGACAGCATAGGCTTGATTTTGACAAGGCGTCTCAGATTGAAAAAACACGATCGGATAACGGAATTGATGTGAGCATCAAACTTAAGTCCAGAGTCAATTCTCACCCCCAAGCTAGTGACAACTTGCTTCAAAAAGGGAGAGAGAGGGCCCGGATCAACTACTGAACCCGCAGCAAGCCTGCTGTTTGGATTAAAAATAATGAGCTCTGTTTTACCCTCATTCACATGCAAATAGTTAGCCGCTAGCCAAGACTTCACCTCGTTGAGACAGGACACAAGGGACATGATAGCAGGACCATTCCCCTGACGAAACGAGGTGTAGATCTGGCAATCATCTGCATATAGGTGGAACGCAAGGCCGTGTTTGCGAATGATTGAGCCAAGGGGCAGCAAATAAATGGCAAAATGAAGTGGGCCAAGAATCGAGCCCTGTGGGACCCCCCAGCGAAGATCTTCCCAGGAGGAAAATGCGTCCCCCAATTTAACACAAAACCTTCTTCCATGGAGATACGACTGGAACCAGTCTAGTACAGACCCACTGATCCCGACCCACCGCTCCAGACGATCAAGGAGAATGGCATGGTCGACCGTTTGTCTAGCATACACTTCACCAGCTCAAGAGACAGTAAATGTTTCTCATGAAACAAGTACCACAAACAGCACAGCTGTATGAGAATCATACCCTTCTTGACTAGTCATAGACATGTACACGTTTCTTTTAAACTCTACAAAAAATACCAAATGTGGTCTTCGTGCACCTGTGCAAAGACACTGTTGAGTTTGGAGCATTAATGAATGCACAAATGTTCCTTAATAAGGGCTTAGTGAATTAGGCAGAGGCCCCAAATTTTCATGTAAAATCCTTTAGAACTTGGTTTACTGTTTATAAAGAAGAGCAAAAATAAGCTGATCTACTGTTGAGGAAAAAGTGAAGCGACTTGCTTAACTGATGGCTTACCCTCCCTTTATGTTATGATTTAATCTCTATCCTCCAGTGGTTTTCCTCAGGTACTAACATTTGATATGAGTTTCCTATTATGACTTAACAGACACTGATCATGCTGATGCCTGCACTTGAGATTGCAGAACCACTTTAATACGATGAGCAGCCAACAGTGGGTCCTGTTTGTGTTGATGTTCTGCCTTGATTGCTGCTGTGTTTAAAATAAGTCTGACCAATAAAACAACAGGCTAATTCACAATGGCTTTCACCACGTCTGCAGCCATGCTCAGACAGCCACTAAAGAGTGTGATTGTGGAGGCAGGCTGAAATATAACACTAAACTCAGCGGAGCTGAGGACAGACTTTACTTAGAGCCCGGTTCACATGTCAAGATTTTAAAGTTGTTGGTCTCTTGTTTAAACATGAGCCCCTCCACACATGGTGATAAAAAATCACAAATATAAGTTTTGGTGTGTGGTGTGCAGCCATGTGGCAAAGACAACTCACCACCCATAACACAGTTTCAGTCATGAACATCCCCTGCTCAAACAGGAAATCTCACCAAACCTGTCAAGATCAGAAGTGACCTCAGAGGAAACAAACATGGTGGACGAGGAGGGGGCATTGGCCATAGTTTTTGGACTACCTCTGATTAGCTACATGTCACATTGAGCAGGCAGCCTGGCTGTTTATCAGGGCAAGACTAAATAACATGATTTTGTCTGATTGTGTTGTGAAGCGCCTTGGGGGGTTGTAGAACCCTAAGAAGGCACTATACAAATACAGGCCATTTACCATGATGAAAATCTATGATTTGTGAAGGGAGCAGTTCCGACGTCCTTCTGCTCTTAACACACCACACACAACAGAAAAATCTGATTAGATTATTTTCAGAGCCGCTGTGGTAACCAAGAGAATCGGGTCAACAATCAGCGTTACTATCTCGTTGTATGAAGCGGGTCTAAGTTAACAACTCTAAAGCTTCAGACGTCATTTGGCATCTTGTGATATGATAAGGGTTATACAGATACCACATTTTACTAGTATGAGTACCAGTGCTTAATTAGGGACTTAATACAGAGTATCAAAACAATGTTCTAAGTTTTGCCATCGACCTTTGACCCTGTTTGGTACAATGAAGAGAAATAAATCCAAAGGCTAGTTCTGGCTTTTTTCAAACAAACCTAAACTTTTCCAGAATCACAAAAACAAATAAAGAATGCCTGTGCTAGGCTGCTGACCAAGTCCTCCACACACACCCACGTCACCCCGCTCCTCTTCCAGCTTCACTGGCTGCTGGGTAACTAACTTCAGGGTTCATTTCCAGATCCTGGTTCTGGTTTTTAGGGCCTTACATGGACAAGCACCATCATACATTGGTGATCTTCTCAGTGCCTACACCCCCAGCAGGTCCCTGAGGTCCAGTGATCAAAGCCTACTGGTTGTGCAGCACCAGGCTAAAGACCAAAGGTGACAGATCATTTGCTGCTGTGGCCCCCAGACTCTGGAACTCTCTCCCCCTGAGCCTGAGACCAGTGGACTCAGTGGTCTCCTTTAGGAACTCACCTGTTCAGGTGGCTTTGGTGGGACCTGCTGCTGATTCTCCATCATTACCTTCTCTTCATGATGCTGGTTCTACCAGTTCAGTCTTTTTCAGGATCCCGTGATTACCTTTGTCTTTTTTGTTCACATTTTTTCATCTTTATTTTTCTCCCATTTTTATCAAGATTTTTTTAGTCACTTTTGTTTGTTTTTGTTTTTGTGAAGCACTTTGTGATTTTTACCCTGATAGGCGCTAAATAAAAATCCCTTCTTCGATGGTGTATGGCGGACTGCCACATTGACTGATTTCCGTGGCATTGAATGCATCACGCTGTTCGTTGCTCTGATTGGTCCTAGTGCTGTCCGGTTGCCTGTGGAGACAGTTTGAAAGACAACCGTAGATTTTGGCCATGACTGAGTTCTGTCTGTGGGTCGTGGCCAGAATATTTATTTACTTTACGAATGTTGCGTTTTTATGCAGAAAGGAAGAGTGAATGGAGAGTCATGTTGCTGTTAGCCAATCAGAGGTGAGGTGTTCATGTATTGTGAATATTACTGACTAACTTGTAACCCCTGAAACTGGAGCACCAGAGCTTTTTTCCACAGAAAATGACTCAAAGCGTTCATTCATTCTAGAGACCGCAGCAGACGAACTGAAGAGAGGAGTGAACGACTCCTTTAAGAACTCTGCTGGAGGAATTAGCTTTGATTTGAAAATAAAACAAATTCATTTTTAGTAAAACAAGCAAACAAATGAATCTATCACCCAAACAATCTGCTCTCTCTCTCTCCTCTGACATCCTCATGCATCTGTATTTATGTTGCTCCACTTACAGAACTGAATAATGATCAGCTGACAGAAAACGACCAGGGAGCTGCATTGTTGTTTAAAGACCATTTAAAAGCCATCAGTCAGATGGATGACTGCACTGGCTGACTTCTTCTGTCAACACATTTTGAAACTTTGAGAAACTAATCAAAGCTGTTCAAGGATGTCTCATGTTTCTACACAATGGTTTTCCTTAACCTTATAATAACTGATTGTGTTGTGAAGGAATGGGGGGGGGGGGTATTCCCTATTATGCTTTATTTGTGCTCATTTGATCATGTGCTATAAAAATTAAATTAGATTTTAACAATGAGCAACACAGCACCAGCTGAAAGCAGCTGACTACGTCTTCCTGTTTGTTTGGTGTGACCGCTTAAAGGCTCCATCCATCCAGCATGTTGGAAGTGACCTGAATGAGCTGTGGATCCAGCAGATCCAGCGGCAGACGTCTGCATGTTGTGGGTTTTATGTGACCCAGCAGGGGAGCAGACCTGGGCCTGGGTGCTCAGTGGTGTTGAGGTTCACACTAGAGCCCTGCAGTGGGATTGGGATCGCATGGGTCCCACAGGAGGACCCAACGCAAATATTCTGGGAAGAGGCAGCTAAGAAAAAAACAGCAGGTCCCAAATTTGCTAGAAGATAGAGAGTGAACCTGAAGGAAGGAGCTAACGAAAGGAATCCCGAATAGAAACTCTCGCACTCTTCTGAACACATGGAGCATCCTATAACTAATGGTGCGTTCCAGTTGTCCTCGGAACTCGTTTATCCGAGATAGAAGTTCACCGGAAATGATGCAATGAACTCGGAATTCTGAGCTGCGAGCTGGTACATTTCAGAGGACCTGGAGATCACCCTTTTAAAGATGGCCGCGTCCAGTGCTACCATAGTTGTTATCTTTATTTTTTCATCATTCATATGTTCTCCTTTCTTTCTTTTTGCTATTAAACAGCACCGAGTTGTTGTTTCTTATTGTTATCAATAGTTTTGCTGCTGAAAACATCAGCATTGCTGCTGAAGTTGACCGGTGTTTATGTTCCTGGTGTTTACATTTTGACATTTGAGTTTTTTTATGTTTTTTTCTGGCTTTATGTGGTTTTTCCGAGTTGGAATCTGGAATGCAAACTGGCTCATTACATCACTTCCTGGTCGGAAATTCCGAGTTCTGAGGACAACTGGAACCATAAATCAGCAACAACACGAATGATCAAAGGCAATAAATGAGTTTTAAATGATGACCGTGGTAGGTCTGGTTCACACAGCAGCATTTTAAACATGTAGAAAGAGTTAACATGCATAACTCCATAAATGTTCAGGCTTTTATTTTACATACAGCAAGAAAAAGCTTCATGTTATTTATTGTGTTCATCTTGGAATGGCTTTTTATCCTACTGTTTTAAACGTTATTATGCAACAGTTTTCATGGTGAAAATACGTCCTGTTAAGAACATTCTTTGTTTTCTTAAATTATTTAATACAATGATGGATGAAAATGTACTCAGCAGCAGCTCTGCTGCAATAATTACTTCCACAAATGTCTAATAATATCTGTCCAGTAGTTTATGAGTTGTTTTGTTAATGGAGAGGGGGGGGGGGGGGGGGCAGTATAACCTGTGTACTTTTAGGTAGTGGGGATAACAACACGATGGAAGCAATAGGAAGCTGTGGTCTCCTCTCACTAGCTCACATATTCTTCTCCTTTTGCCCCCTCTTCTTTCTCTCCTTTCACCACCTGTTATCTCCTCCATGCAGTTGACTCCCTCTGTCCTCTGGGTGTCAGCACTTGCCTGATCCTTCATCCAGCCGCACGGTGCTGTGTGAACCAGTCACACCCCCGTTTCTGACCGTGTTTCATCTTCTCAGGATTATTTCTCCCCATCCGCTCGTATCCGTGTGTCTGAACACCTCCCTTCAGCCCAGACTCGTCCCTCCCTGCAGCATCAGACCTCAGCCAGGCTTTGGTCCTGTCTCAGCTCCACACACACACACGCACACACACACGTATACACACACACACACATACACACACACACACTCGTACACACTGTGCATGTGTACGTGTGTATATGTGTGTGTGTATACATGTGTATGTGTGTATATGTGTGTGTGTGTGTCTGCGTGAGTGTGTGTATATGTGTGCGTGTGTGTGTCTGCGTGTGTATATGTGTGTGTGTGTCTGTGTGTGTGTGTCTGCGTGTGTGTATATGTGTGTGTGTGTCTGTGTGTGTGTGTGTGTGTCTGCGTGTATGTGTGTGTCTGCGTGTGTATATGTGTGTGTGTATACATGTGTATGTGTGTGTGTGTCTATATGTGTGTGTGTGTGTGTGTGTGTGTGTGTGTGTGTGTGTGTGTGTGTGTGTGTGTGTGTGTGTGTGTGTGTGTGTGTGTGTGTGTGTGTGTGTGTGTGTGGTAAGTGGCAGCTATTGATCAAAAGTGCAGAAACTGGAGCTGTAAGAGGAGATGCCCATCCAGTCAATCTTTTGCTCCAAATAGAAGATGAAGGTGACTTTCAGGAAGTTCAGTGAAACACTCATATGCACCCAGTGAACTGTGCAAATTCCCCACCCCCACCCCCCCACACACACACAGTAATGTACAGTAACACACTGAATGTCATAATACAGCAGGACTTGTAGAAGGTGAAGGAGGGAGGATGAGTTTGAGACAGTTTTCTAACAAAAGACCATCTCTGAGTTGTGAACATAATGAAATGTCCTTGCAGAGTGGGGGAGACAACACTCCCCTTCTATTTTTCTCCCCACCCCCCACCCACTGCCTGTGATTATGGGGTAGAAAGAGAAAGGAGGTTTGGACTCATCATTTCTCCTTTTCTTCCTGTGGAAATCTTATCTTTAAATGGACCCATTTCTTTTTTTCTTTACCAAATGCATCATTTGACAGAAGGAGTTTCTGTCCTCTGCTCCAAATGGTGGTTAATCTTTTTTCCTTTTTCTTTTTTCACCAAAGCGCGATGATTCAGGAGAGCAGCTGAAGGTCATTCTGGTGCATCCAACCTACTAGAGAGAAAAACAAGTGTTTATGTTTAGTCCAGGTTCTCAGTCCTGAAGGGAAAGTAGTTCTGAAAGGTAAACCTTATGAAAAGGTAGGATCATTATTGCAGCTATTGACGGGATCACAGATGATTTAAAATGATGTAGAAAATGATTTAAAAAAAACAAGGGATAGGGAACCCTGGTACTGGAGGGCCATCCAGTAGGTTTTTGTTGTTTCCCTGCTCCGACACACTTGATTACCAGCTCCGGTGGCCTAGTGGTAGAGTGTCCTCCCCGGGACTGGGAGATCGGGGTTCGATTCCCGGTTGGGTCATACCAAAGACTTAGAAAAAATGGGACCCAATGCCTCCTCGCTTGACACTCAGCACTAAGGGGTTGGATTGGGGGGTTAAACCACCAAATAGTTCCCGAGCGCGGCCACAGCTGCAGCTCACCGCTCCCCACCACGGGGATGGGTCACATGCGGAGGACAGTTTTCACCACACACCAGTGTGTGTGACAACTGATGGCTTAAATCTTGATTCAGTGGTTGTTGATTTGAAGCAGGGAAACAACTAAAACATGCAGGATAGCAGCTCTACAATGATTGCACAAACAGAAGAACCAGCAGCCATAGTGGGTTTTCCTGCTGCTCTACCAGAAGCAGTTTATTAGTTTTTAGTTCTTGTCATTTACTTTTTCTTTTAACATCTCTGTCTCCTTAAGGAAACATTATTTCAGCACCTGCTGTACGAATACATCTATACAGGGCTGATTCTGTCCTGCAGGCCTAACACCCAGGAGCTGAGAGCACATACGGAGCGTCAGATGTTTCCCCCAGGACCCTATTGTGAAAAGTTTGAAGGAACTTTTGTCTTTGGGCATTTTCACACCTACTGTTTGGGGTCTGGGTTAACTAGTTTCTTCTGCATGAGAATTAAAGAGTGTCATCAGTCTGCTGATTGGTCAGATTAACTTCTGGGGGTGGAACATAGGAAAAGGGTTGTGTGTTCTGATCCTCAGCAACAGTCTACCCACCCAACCCCCCCAGCCCAGACTCGTTCCTCCTAGAGAGCCCGCTTGTTTCCTCAGCAGCTGTCAGCATCATACCTCACACACACACACACACACACACACACACACACACACACACACACACACACACACACCCTGAGTCATTGATCAGCTATTTACAGCCTGAGTTTTGTCATTTGTGAACCTCCAGTCTTAACAAGTCAGCCTGATGAAAACAGGAACCACCTAATCCACCTAAAATACTAGCTGAGCCATGATTACCAGGGACATAGTAAGATACTCACATAGTCTTTCCTCACATTGTGCAGGAAGGTCATCATAACATTTGGTCTTCCTGAAGGCTTAGAAACCTCCAGTGGCTCTCCCATCTCCTCGTGTATGGACCGCTGCATCTGTTGGATAATCAAATATGTAAAGTAGTGTTCAATAGTGCAGTCACTAAATATGGCTTTAATGCTAAATTCATTTTAAAGCTGTAATACAATCACCACAGTAACCGTTAAAACCAGTAACTGGTAACCACCATGACTCACAGAGATCACTATCACTCCTAAAAGGTGGGTGGGTGGGTCATGTACTGAACGTTTCTACATGTCAGCAGATCTCATCAAAACCAAAACAAGACAAGCAGCTGTTCAGACTGAATTCATTTCTAAACAGCTCGTTGGTTTTCACAAATAGCTTTGTCCTGTCGTAAAGGATGTTGTGGTGATGAAGCAACACCTGCTGCTCAAACGGAGCTCAGGCAGGTGGAGACGTTCACTCTGTTAGTGGTTCAGTAACTTTCAGTAACTGGGAAAAACTATCGACCTTTAAACATGGTTCTGCCTCTCAGTCAAACCTTTCTGCTTGTGTCTAACTTTTACTTTTCTCTGCAAACACAGAAAAGGAATAACGTTCCCACATCACCGGATGACAGTGACAAAACCATAGACTCCTGGGAAGGGCTTCATTTGGAAATCAAACGTTACCGGAACGCAAGTAGCGATGTCAGACCAAAGTTCACTGGGGGCAAAACTGATGCTGGATCGCACGGGGGGGTTATGAGGTTTTTGACAAATAACTGATTGCGCCCACATTCTCAAAGATCATCAAAGATTATGGATCATCATATAATTAAGAATAGTTGACACTACTTAAAGGAGTCATCACCTGAAATCTTCACTTTTCCACTTAAAAACATGTCTATAATGGCTTCCTAATGATTTGTCACTGGCTGAGAAGCCGATATTCAACATTGAAGAGTTTGTTTAATCTTGCTTTCTTCAACCAGCTCCCATGCACCCCACGAGCACGCGCACTCCAACACGAGAACTTGAGTTCTGGCCTATATGCCGACACAAAGGTCGAATATAAACAAATATGAACCAGCAGCGAACAAACCAGCACAACAAAGCTCATTTCATAACGTGAAACGCATAAATTATGTCTTACCATTGACGACTCGTGTTATAATCCGTGTTACGGGAAACAAAACTCCACTCGGTTTGTGTATTCCATCTTCACAACAGCATAAGAGCCGATGCCTGGCTGTTAGCTTGCTTTGTCCCAACTCAACAACAAGCGAGGGCGCCATTACGCACGAGGCGAGGCTCGGGCTCGTACATACACGGTTGGATCCCGTAGGTCACTGCCAGGTTGGGTTCACTGCCCTTTCTTGGTATTTTTAGCAGCCTTCATAACAATTAAACACCATCAGAACTGTTGGAATTCTTTGTTTAAATGAACGATATATAAGAATTATACAGTGAAATAATCACAAAACTGTCTAATGTCTCAATAGAATAGACTTTAATAATCCCACAGTGGGGAAATGTACTCGTTACAGCACCCCAAACACTTAGTATAAAGAAAGATAATAACAAAATACAGTTAAATACACGTAAGCAGTAGGCTGTTATTGTAACCTTTAACCACTAAAAACAACAAATCAAAATAGAAAACTGGGTTTCCAAGAATACGCAGCATGAGGGACACAGACATACTAATGTACATGTGGGTGTTGAACACATAGTGAATCTAGCACTGATGCTAGCGTGTACCAGGATAACACCAGTAACAGGTAAACTGTGGAGTTCTACACTCTTACTGCAGTGGGAATGAATGACCTACGGTAGCGTTCTGGTTTACATCTGGGATGTCTCAGTCTGCCACTAAAGGAGCTGTCCATGGCCTCCACAGTGGAATACAGTGGGTGGGAGGGGTTTCTTAAGATGGAGGTCATCTTCACCAGCATCCTCCATTCACACACGTCCTCAACAGAATCCAGTGAGCAGCCCAGAACCGAGCTAGCTTTCTTAACTAGCTCCTGCTGTCCTCATCTTCTGCTGCAGCAAGAATGGCTGGATGGTGTTGAAAGCACTTGAGAAATCAAAAACATGACTCTCACAGTGCTTTATTGTGCCTCAAGGTGAGTCAGCGCCTGGTGCTGCAGGTAGATGATGGTGTCCTCCACCCCCATGTTTGGTTTATATGCAAACTGCAGCGGGTCTATGTCTGGGCTCACCATGGAGCGTAGGTGGGTGAGGATGAGTCTATGGTCTTCAGGTGAGAGGTCAAGGCGACTGGTCTGTAGTGCTCTGGTTCTCTGGGATGTGATGTTTTGGGAACTGGAACCACACAGGAGGTCTTCCACAGGATGGGGACCTGCTCCACATGAAGGCTCAGGTTGAACATGTTATTAATAATAATAACAAATCTCAACACGCACAGTTGTGAGATTATTTTTTGCTTTTCTGAACTGTTTAGTCTGATGAGAGTTTTAATGTTTTAAATCAGTTAGATGGTTACTGACAGCAGCTACATTTAAGTTTCTGTTTCCATTTTGACTGAATCGATGCTGCAGCATGTTGGTGTGGATTCATCCTGGACATGATCATCCTGAGAGTTTTAGCTGAAAACAGCTGAGCTGTGGTTATCTGGTTATCTTGAAGACATTTAGCCTCTCATCCTAGAGGCTCCTTCAGTTCCCAGTGAGTTGTGGTCAGAAACAAACACACTGATTGTGCTGCAAGTCTTTTTCATGTAAAGTTTTTGGACCCTGCCTCTTGATAGAATTGGAATCGATAGGAACCAGAATCGAAACCAGGAATTGGAAACGGAACCGGTATCGTTCAAATTCAAACGATGCCCAACCCTGTGCACAGCTACCAAAAGTCACAGCACATGATTCCTACAAATCCTTTTGGATTTGTGAAGCTGCAGGGCATTAAAGTAGACTAAAAATGGCTCTGAGTCACGAACAAGCTGCTGGGGTCATCGCTTACATGATTAGGATGTTTCTTTCATTTTCAAAGGAACATTTGGAATGTTTCATATGTTCTTGTCTTTTTCATTTTGTTCTGTTAAACATGTGGACAGGACACAAAGTAACTAATGAGGTGTGTGTGTGTGAGTGTGTGTGTGTGAGTGAGTGAGTGAGTGTGCGGGGGGGGTTAACATGTGCACCATAAAAATCCAACACAACCATGCAGCTGTTTTTACAGGTCTCTTATTTTTCCTGATCCTGCTTCTGTTGCTGTTGAGCGTGTGTGAAATAAAAATATATTTTTTTGCACTATATGTACATATATATATATATATATATATATGTATATATAGTGTGTGTGTGTATCTAAAGTATTATATTTACACTTATCTCTTTTGTTTGTACCACAGCAGGAGTTTTCTTTTAAGTCTTGGTAGATTTTGTTAATTAGTTTAGTTTGTGATCCAAGTCTCAGACTTGTCGATTCGTGACCGTTCTCTGCTTTCTTGTCGGAGGACACATTTGAAAACGAGATGATTCATCTCAAGTGGTTTTTTTGGTCCTCCTAAAATATAAGTTAATAAATAAAAAATAAATAAATAAATGGTAAAATATCAAAAATACGAGTTATAGACATAGGCTGTGTCCAAATCCAGGGATTGCGTGCTCATGAGTTCGGATTTTAAGACCAGTGACGTCACAGCGCCGCGTCGAAGACCGTCCAAATTCCAAGAATGCTCAGAATGCGGTCTTGAAATGCGTTCTTCTTTTCCCCGATTTTGAGAACGGGTGCGGTGTAGTCTCCGTGGTCTCCTCACCTCCATAATTCCCGTGATGCACTGCGGGATTGATTTCTGTAGAAACGGGAGACGCAGCAGTAGAGCAGCGCAGGACGACTAGTTTATTCAAATGTGACTGTAGAAAAAGTAAAAGCCTGAAGTGGTTGTGTTTTTAGGCGTTTCCCATTCTCATTAGGCCTGTAATGTGTGTTTGTATTCTTGTTCGTCATTACAGTTCATAAAATTGGTAAATCATAAATCATAAAATAAGTTATACAATTAACCGTGAATAGTCCAGCATCGTGGACCCATATTTTGTAATAGATTTTCTTTAAGCAGTTGCTAGGTGACAGGAGTAGGGGCGGGACTTTTATTTAATGCTAGACTGTCCACATTCACAGCTGTTAACATCCGGTCTAAGTGGTCACGGAAGAACACGTTCTCCTGAGACCAATGAGGACGGGTACTCAGAAGCATGCAATCCCTGGATTTGGACACAGCCATTGACTCTATTGCAAATGAAAAATATACTTCCTCTTTAATTTGACATGCTAACACTGTGAGTACTTTCGCCACCTAGTGGTGTGATGGTGGTATTTAAGGGCTTTTGTCAAGAGCTGTGACCTGTTTACTTCCTTTTCTGAGTTTTAGTAGCTGTACCATGATTGTTCTTTTGTTGTTCCATTTTCTACATTTAATTGTACATGTCTTATATTCAAATCCAAGGAAAATTCTAGAGTATGGAAGATGTCCAGTTCCTCATTCCTCCACCAGCTGACTCTGAGCTTTTAACACAGGTGGAAGAGCTGCTACCTGCCTGACCTTCACGATCAAAAATCACATTTTCAAACCTATCATAAGATGACCTGTTTTTTTGTTTTTATTTGTTGCAAAAAAGCCATTAAATCACTCATCAAAGCAGATGCAGCATGGATAAGGCTGTTTGGGAGCGAGCACACACCGGCCACTGAGCATCACAGAGCGATGGTATCTCATCGTGAAAGAGAGTCTGAGGGGATGTTTTTCCCTCTAAAACCGAGGCGTGATGAATGCCATTGTCATCATGAAATTCCCTGTTTGGCCATTCTGCTTTAATGCTCTCCATTAAGATATGTGCTGATATGAGGAGGATCGGTAAAGTGCTGCTGAACGACTCTCTCCCTGTCTGTGTCCTGCATGCTCATAAATGTTTAATGGCACAGACAGATGCCTTTAAACCCCCACAGGCGACGACAAATATGTATTAATCTGCATGAATAGAACATGAAGTTGGCCGACATCCAGACACACGATTTTAATTACCCACAAATCAATTTCCTTTGAGGGCGAGGCTGCAACGAGAGCAGGCACAGTGGAGAGCACTTGATTCAGTCCAAAGAGTGAGACATGAAAACACATACTCACACACACACACACAACCACACACTCACACACACACACTCACAACCACACTCACACACACACTCACAACCACACACACTCAACCACACACACACTCACAACCACACTCACACACACTCACAACCACACGCACAACCACACACACACATGCACTCACACACACACACTCACAACCACACACACAACCACACACACACTCACAACCACACGCACAACCACACACACACAACCACACACACACGCACAACCACACACACACTCACAACCACACACACACTCACACACACTCTCACACACACACAACCACACACACAACCACACACACTCACACACACACACACACACATGGTTGAACCACACTGAGTAGGTATGGAAATGTGCCACTGATGACTCCTACTGTGTGTCTCCAGGTGGGTGGAGTGTATGGGGCCAATGGGCACAGTGCAGCAGCGAGTGTGGAGGCGGGATTCAAACTCGCACTCGGACTTGTCAGTCCCCTGCAGAAGAGTCCTTCCTTTGTGAAGGTGTGGTAGAGGAGGGCCGGCCATGCAACTCACAGTCCTGCACAGGTGAGCTCTCATCCTGTCAGTCTCTTCATCCCTGAGCTTTGAGGTGTGTGTGTGTGTGTGTGTGTGTGTGTGTGTGTGTGTGTGTGTGTGTGTGTGTGTGTGTGTGTGTGTGTGTGTGTTGTGTGTGTGTGTGTGTGTGTGTGGAGTATGTAAAGTGTGTTTTCAGGCTATTTATTTTTGGCCTTTCTGATCTGAACAAGCCATTCATACCCCTGCTTATTCAGCCTTTTTACTTGGCGAGTGCATGTTGGAAAGGGGACTTTGATCGATGAAAAATAAGAACGACGTGGTCAACCTTTTTATGACCACAGTATTTCAAAATCATTACAGCCACAAAGGGCTAAAGTGACTCAGATATGCTTCATCTGAGTGCTTCTTTTCTTTCTTCAGAATGACTGATGCATTTCTGTCTCACGCAGCAGTCAGTCATCACTTCTAGCTGCGACGGGTTTACGTGTTTTCTCAGTTAGTCATCTCATCAGACACTCGTATTAACAGCAACACACAACAACTGATACAATAAACAACATGACATGAACATCTACACAAGTCCCAAGTTTGGCTGATGCTGTTCTGGGTGACCCATCCCATCACGTTGTGTCCCAAATATAAACCATTGATGAAGGAGCTCTGGTTGCTAACCCTTGCCCCTCCTCCCCTCCTGGCCTTGACTCATCCTCCTTTAGGCAACGGTCGCCATCCCTCTCGCAGCCAGTCACTTCGCTCGCTGGACAGCCGCAAGCGTGAGGATTCAGAGAAGCCCCGCAGCGGACAGCAGAGTCCTCAGACAGGTAAGACAATGGGACACAAAGGGACCCCATGCATCAGTCACTGTGGCAGCTTGGGTTCCCAGCACACTTTTACGACTCATTTCAAATATCCACAGCTTTCAAAACACCCTGTAGCAGTTATTGGTCCAGAGTGGACTACTTCCAACATGGTCCCCGACAGAACGTGGTTAAATCTGCATCTTATCTGAGGCTGCACAAGAACACTGTGCTCTGTCTGGAAACCGAGTCCTGTTCCAAAATGGTACCCAAATAAATATTTTACGAGCTGGAACAAATACTTACTCATGTCCACTCCAAGATGTATGCAGAAGATGATTTAGATGTCATGAGCTGAGGTGGAAAACATCTCAGCTCTGCACTCATTGACAGAGACAGGGACTGTAGAAATCTTAGAGCTGGAGAAAGTTTGTCTACTCAGATCATTTGTCATTCTGGAGAACACTTGTGCTGAACTCTTCAGTCTTTATTATGAACCCTGTTTTGAAAGTCACTGGTTGTGCTCATGCATATCTAATAAACCTAAGTAGGGTAAAGAAAAAACAGCTGTTGGTACTTAAAGAGCTGAACGTGTTCTTCAGAGTCATTTTGAGTGTCCCCACTTCAGTGGGCTGACCAAATGGACCATTTTCTGGGTCCTTTCAGGAACCAACGGAGTACCTGAACAGGGGTAGGTACCTGGAATGGCCCGGTAGAGTCACTGAGCAGGACTTGTGGTCGTGGGTGCCATAAAGCGGTGAAAAGTTATAACCATTCTAAGGGCCCATGACTGACAGGGGGCTCAAAATATTCTATTTTAATTAAAATTATATTAAATAAAAAAATCATGGTTTATTGACCCCGGCATCTTTAAAAACAAACGAAAGCCCTTGTTTGTGGCTTTTGGTGACGGGGTCCAACATGATATGTTTTCATGGGGCCCAAAATCCTTGGCGGCTCCCCTGCTGGTGTTTAACTCCTGCTGATTGGTTGTAACTCAGTAGGAAATGACATTGGCAGATGTCGCACAAAACAACGTTTGTAAAGTTAGAAGAGTTGCTGGAGAAGCAGAATAGAAGGGAAATCAAATAAGCAGTTTTCATGCTGCTTTAAATCTGTCATGTCATAACTCCAAACACTGAAATGTGTGACAGAATCCTCCCTAACGGCGTAATTCACGATGCTTTGTTGTCTCACAGAGCACCTTAAAAGACCGTGCTTCTTCTGGTCATCGAACGGCGTTTTTTAAAGCCATCCAATGCAACTTTTTCATATCATGTTCTTGAGCCAGTATGAGCTAAAACAACCCTTTACAGGGTTAATCAAATGTCACTGGCCCTCTGTGGCCAGAATATCGCACTTGCAACTTCAGAGTGGTGGGTCGCCCCCTGTTGGAGCTGACATGCCTGGAGCTGCAGTCTGCTTCCATGTTTCCTTTACCCCCCCCCCCTGTAATTAGGATATTACGTTCATATGCACGTCTTCAAATTAACTACTGGTGTATTATTGTGTGACGTGCGTCTAGTGTGAATCACACTATAAACTAAAACTCTTCCTCATGGCCCACCGGGGCAGAGGTGCACCTGAGCAGCTGTTGGGTCTTCCTTAAACTGGCTTGGTCCAGCTAGAGTTAGCCGACAGGCGGACTGATATTGCTTTGATATGATGAACGATATTTCCGGCCTACAGCCCTTTTGGGGTAAATGGATAATTTCTGTGATCCATAGTGTTGCTGTTATTAATAGCATCAATGATTGTTGCCATCTTAGGCTCCACCTGACCACTTCTTTTACGTTTTAATTTCTTATTTATGGAATCAAAACCCTTACATTTTGGCACAGGATTTGCTCATTACTATAATATTTTCTTGACCAGAACGTCATTTTGTCAAAATAAAGTTTTCTTCAGTGACATTGACATTAAATCAGGTGACCTTTCAGTGAGTCAGTAGATTGTAGTACATTCCACTTCCATCCACACCATGCAAACATGACATTTCCATCAATGCCTGATGTTTTTGACACTTTTTGAATCAATCAGAATGATAAAAGCAAGTCTAAACAGCTTCCTGTGGAAGTCGTGGGCTTTAAATGTTTCTATTAAAAAAGACTTTGAGTGAAGTATCGCTTTAATTTGCCTATCAGTTCCCATTTCCTGTTTAGTTTCCCCCCCTCCTTACCAACCTGTGGTGGGCCACCTTTCTCTAATTGGTTCACTGACCCGTTAAATTAGCAGTCTCTGGCTGTGAAAAGATGACTGACATGTTCTTAGGCAGTTACTTCCCTTGGAAGTTGGTGCAAAAAATATGACATCAGAACCTCTGCAGTCACAAAAGACAGGCAGATTAAAAGCTGTGGCCACCTTCTTTAAATGGGACAAAGTTGGACACACCTGTTTCTGCCCCCCCCTCAGACAGGATGATAAGGCATAGGGTTAGGGATTGATCCTTCAACCTTCTGATTATTGGACAAGCCGCTCTACCTCCTGAGCTGCTGCTGCCCTGTGGTTACACTCAGTGCTTAATTTGTAAATCAAACGTTACCGGAACGAAAGTAATGATGTCAGACCAGAGTCCACTGAGGACAAAACTGATGCCGGATCGCGCGTGGGGGGTGTTTTTGACGACTAACTTAATAATTGTGCCCACATACTCAAAGTTTACACAAATTTCTCACAAGGTCCTTGCATACTGCAGAGTTGCATCAGTGGGTTTGTAGGGACCTCTGACAATACATACTTTTTACTGCTACAATAATTTGTTGGAATACTTACAAAAAATCATCAAAGTGATTTTTTTGCAAAATGCAAACCATTTTCTACCATGAGGTTTAGACAGTCCCTCTGCTCAGAACAAAAGGAAAATATGCCTGACAAAAATGATCAGGAAATGATTAGGGATCATCATATAATTAAGAATTACTGTGAGACTAACTCACAGAACACCAAACATGAAAACATCTGAAAATGTTCCAGAATCCAGAAGGTTATTGCTGTGTTCATGCTGCTCTGATGAGTTGGTTCTGATTAATGAGCCAGGATCCTCTGGAGGTTTCTTCCTGTTAAAAGGGAGTTTTCCTTCCCACTGTCGCTACATGCTTGCTTAGTATGAGGATTGTATCAACACACAGTCAGTGTCTTGATGCAATCTGCTGGGTTCCTTATATAGGAAACTTTTTTACTGATTGGCTTAATGAACTGAACTGTATTGAAATGTTTACTTTGTGAAGAGCCTTGAGACGACTCTTGTCGTGATTTGGCGCTATAGAAATAAACTGAATTGAATTGAATTAAACGTTTAGGAAGAGCTGGAGCTGCAGGGAGATGCAGCTTTATCTCAGCTGTTTGCTTGAATACTTTAATAAACCACTGCTAAGGGCAAAATGTTACAACTCTGCTTTTGTGCTGCAGAAATGCTACAACATTATGAAATTATCTCATCACGTGTTTGTACTCCAGCTTCCTTAAATCTTCCGCTGCCCAGATCAATATATTAGGATGACTTTGACATGAGTGAGGCTGCAGCATGCTGGTGGCCATTTCTCACCAGAAAAAAGTATTTATGTTGTTAATATTAGGTTTTAACCTTTTATTTATACAGCTACTGGTTTTAATGGAGTTAAATACTGGCGGTGGTTATGGTAAACTCCGAACTTGACTTGAAAAAAAACACGACGAGCCTCGGGGGGGAAATCTCTAAAGGCTGAAAGGAGGTAAATCTGCTACAGTCCTCGACAGAAAACTGTGTTATTTAGTGGTGATTTTGTTTGATTTGACAAACTTTAAGCTCAAAGCCGCTGCTCGTGAGCGCCGTGCGGGTGCTCTTATATATACAGCCTTTGCGCGGATGCGGTGCTGCCAAAGCGTCTGTTTCCACGACTGTGATTGGTCAAATGATGACACGCTAAAACAAAGATCGTTTGTGACCACGATGAATCCCCTCTTTCCCTTGTTGACTGCTGAAACCAGAACGGCTTATTTGGCTTAAAAAAGGCGATTTTGCCGAAAAGCGAAAAGTTTAGGTATGAGATTAAACAAATGAACCACTCACCCGTAAGTCCCTGCCCAACACAGCGTCCTCGTTTACCCACTGTAATCACGAGGTAGCAGCGCGAGTTAACGGATCCTAGCAGACAATTACCGGAACGCATCCCTTCAAAATAAGACAGTTCCCGGATCCTGTTCCGGCAAGATCCGGCTCAAATTAAGCTCTGGTTACACTACAGGAACAAAAGCCAAAAGAGATGATCATGGTAGATGTATCTGGAACCCTGGGGGTGGGGGGCAGCATTCCCCAGCGTTCCCAGCAGTAATCTGGAATGTGCACATGAAATGTTTTCTTATAAAGAGCAACACTTTACACCTCACCTGCCATGTAGACCTTAGTGAAACTGCCACTAACCAGACTGGTGCTGCAGGGTTTCATATTAATGTTTCTGGGTCACTTTAGTGAAAACGAGGAAGACTAGGACAGAAACAAGTTCCTTATTTAGTGTTTGTATTTAGAGTCCTCTTCTTCTCGAGTTTACAGTTTGTTCCTCACAGACAAGTCTTTCTTCTGTTGTTCAATGACGGTTGAAAGGGGAATTGACCCGCCACCTGCTGTAGAAGTCTGGCATACCCAGTTATGCTGCTGCTCCTGTTTTGGGTGTGTTGCTACAGCGTTTAGGGGTGTTTTTGGTGCGTTGCTACAGCGTTTAGGGGTGTTTTTGGTGCGTTGCTACAGCGTTTAGGGGTGTTTTGGGTGTGTTGCTACAGCGTTTAGGGGTGTTTTTGGTGTGTTGCTACAGCATTTAGGGGTGTTTTTGGTGCGTTGCTACAGCGTTTAGGGGTGTTTTGGGTGTGTTGCTACAGCGTTTAGGGGTGTTTTTGGTGTGTTGCTACAGCGTTTAGGGGTGTTTTTGGTGTGTTGCTACAGCGTTTAGGGGTGTTTTTGGTGCGTTGCTACAGCGTTTAGGGGTGTTTTTGGTGCGTTGCTACAGCATTTAGGGGTGTTTTTGGTGCGTTGCTACAGCGTTTAGGGATGTTTTTCGTGTGTTGCTACAGCGTTTAGGGGTGTTTTTGGTGCGTTGCTACAGCATTTAGGGGTGTTTTGGGTGCGTTGCTACAGCGTTTAGGGATGTTTTTCGTGTGTTGCTACAGCGTTTAGGGGTGTTTTTGGTGTGTTGCTACAGCGTTTAGAGATGTTGTTGGTGTGTTGCTACAGCGTTTAGGGGTGTTTTTGGTGTGTTGCTACAACGTTTAGGGGTGTTTTTGGTGTGTTGCTACAGCGTTTAGGGATGTTTTTGGTGTGTTGCTACAGCGTTTAGGGATGTTTTTGGTGTGTTGCTACAGCGTTTAGGGGTGTTTTTGGTGTGTTGCTACAGCGTTTAGGGGTGTTTTTGGTGTGTTGCTACAGCGTTTAGGGGTGTTTTTGGTGTGTTGCTACAGCGTTTAGGGGTGTTTTTGGTGTGTTGCTACAGCGTTTAGGGGTGTTTTTGGTGTGTTGCTACAGCGTTTAGGGGTGTTTTTGGTGTGTTGCTACAGCGTTTAGGGATGTTTTGGTGTGTTACTACAGCGTTTAGGGATGTTTTTGGTGTGTCGCTACAGCGTTTAGGGATGTTTTGGTGTGTTGCTACAGCGTTTAGGGATGTTTTGGTTTGTTACTACAGCGTTTAGGGATGTTTTTGGTGCTTTCATCTCGACGAAGATGTCTCTAGAAACAATGCTATGTTCAAAAGGCTATTTTTAAAAACAAAAATTAAGACACTGTTTCTGTGTGGTTGACCACACGTCTCTTTGGAGCAGAACTACTCTACACTCTCTTTCTGGAATGTTAAACCTTTGATGACGGCAGTCCCTAAATGTGTCACAGGTTGAACCGAGCATCTGAAAGATCACAACCCTTCCTCATTTGGCCACAAACTTTGCATCCTGCATGATAATTAGTTATGGCCCCCTTTCCTTTCCCCCCTTTCTCCCCCATCCTTCCGTCCTTTACCTTCTTCCTCAGTAGACTCAGCTTCAGGTGAGGAGTGGTCAGCGTGGAGTGTGTGTTCTGCCACGTGTGGGGAGGGCTGGCAGAGTCGCACTCGTTTCTGTGTGTCCTCCTCCTACAGCACCCAGTGTAGTGGGCCACTGCGAGAGCAGAGACCTTGCAACAACTCAGCTGTTTGCCCAGGTAAGCCCCCCCCCCTCCCATTTCCCCTCAGAGCCTCTCTTGCTCTCTTCCAACACCTGCCTTGCCCTCTCCCTGGCCCTACCTCACCCATAGAAGACCCAACTGACTTCAAGCAGATACTCTGACCTGGCCTTGAAAAGGAGATTTGCATGTTTAGTCCCAGTACAGATGTTACTCTTACATTCAGACAGGAGAGGGAACTTCTAGTGAAACAACCTATTGTAAAGGGTATTCTCTGGGAAACCGCTGCAGACTAATGGATGCTTTGCCTTTCATGTCTCCAGGAAGTCATTTTGTGTGTTTTGGGGCTCATGGGATGTTTTCTGTCTCATGAATTACACTTAAGCTGCTTGTTTTTCAGTGCATGGTGCGTGGGATGAATGGTCACCATGGAGCTTGTGTTCGTCCACCTGTGGCCGAGGTTACAGGTCTCGAACGCGAACTTGTACACCCCCACAGTTTGGAGGAGATCCCTGTGATGGACCAGAGAAACAGACCAAATTCTGCAACATAGCTGTCTGTCCAGGTGAGCAGCACACAACCAACCACACCTGGTAGCCTCCGGCTGCTACAGTCTATAATTCAGTCAGACGTCAAAGTTAACTTTATATATTCAGACGTCACTTTCAACATTGACGTTTGATTGTGAATGTACATCTTGACATTATTTAAAACTCTGATGAAATATAGCTGTTGATTTTTGACTAACAACTCATGAAAATCTTTTCTGTATCGTTTTTGTTACAACTTTTCAAGGTTGATATCCAATCATAGCGCCTCACAAAAAACAAACCAGTAGTTGTTAGATTTGATCCATTCTCTCTGCTGTGGCTCTCAGTGGATGGAGTCTGGAATGAGTGGTCCAGCTGGAGCTCCTGCTCTTCCTCCTGTTCCAACGGGACCATGCAGAGAACCAGGGAATGCAACGGCCCCTCGTACGGAGGCTCTGAGTGCAGGGGAGAATGGTTGGAGACCGTTGACTGCTTTCTCGGGGAATGTCCTGGTATGACAACAACACATCTTAAAAGAATGGGGTTTAATGCTTAAGTCCACTTTAGGCCTCAGTTATAACTGTTTCCATTATTACTTTTATTAGGTTCAGAATTTCATTCTGATTATTGACAAGGCAGTAAATGATTGAAATCTGTCCGTCATGTTGCATTTACTATTTATTTCTTTTTATTGGTTTTACTTTGTTTTGGACTGGTTTGCCTGTGCTGCGTTGAGCTGCTGCAACGAAGCTTTGTTCCTGAACACTCGCTGTACAGTGAATGACAATGAAGGATTCTGATCTGATTTACTCTTCTAGTTGATGGAAAGTGGCAGTCGTGGTCCTTGTGGTCTGGTTGCTCCAGAACCTGTGGAGGGGGGAAGCAGCAGAGAAACAGGGTGTGCTATGGGCCTTTTTTTGAAGGAAAGTCTTGTCCAGGAGATCGAGAGGAGGTTCGTCAATGTAATGAAAAGAGGTGTCCAGGTCAGTGGGTGGGAACACAATTTGCTTTATCAGATTCTATGGTTAAAATGGTTTTATGACGGTCAGCTGTATGTTTCTGATGTGATCAGAGCCTCATGAAATTTGTGACGAGGAGAATTTGTCTAATGTTGTCTGGAAGATGACTCCTGCTGGGGATACAGCAGCAGTACGCTGTCCTCCCAATGCCATGGGTGAGCATGCACTCATCATGCACTTAGAAGGTGTCATGAGACATGTCTTCAATGCTTTGATGACCTGTTGTTGTCCGTGTCCCTTCACAGGGCTAATCCTGCGTCGCTGCTCTCTGGATGAGGAAGGCATTGCCTACTGGGAAAATCCTACTTATATGAAATGCATTTCCAACGATTACCGCAGCATCCAAACTTTAGTGAGTGTGGGTTAGGGTTAGGGTTAATACTTTACCAAAACATTTTTCATCCAAACCTGCTGGTTATGTTCTCGGGTTCTAGGGTTAACCCTAACCCCGAGAACATAACCAGCAGAGAAAGATATCACACAAGAGTAAAGCCTGAGCAGCTCATGACGATCATTCAGAAGGAACTAACAGAAGCACATTTCTTCTTCAGACTCGGGAACATTTATCCAGAGCACAGCGCGGTCTTGAGAAAGATGGACTTTCTGATGTGATGACCAAGCTGAGGGTCACGTCCAGCGATGGGACCAGCTACAGCGGCGATCTACTGGCCATCCTGGATGTTCTGAAGAACATGACGGACATCTTCAGGAGGCCAAAATACAGCCCCAGCAGTACAGACATGAGGGTAATTTTTATTTGGGCTTGTGATAAAAGCTGGACTTTTCCGTGTGTCTGCTGATACTGGGACACGTTACCCTGTAGTGTTTTGTTTACACCAGCCACAGACTGTGTTTAATAAGTCATATATGGTGTGATGGTTCAGCCTTTAAATTAATACTTTTGAAAATAACCTCAATTTAACTGAATACAATTAGGATAAAATAAATCTCATCTGCAAAAGGGTCCGGGCCAGGACAAACACACATTTAAACAGATAAATGCAATAACAGCATCCTTCAGTATTTTGCGTCGGGCCGTGGAGGTTGAGGTCCGGGAGGGAAGTGACTGTGGGGGCTGCTTCTTATGGACTACAGGTTCCTGCTGGATGGCATCAGGTGGTTGAGTGAGAGGAAGGGGCTTGGGGAGATCAGCTGCTTGGTCCTCAGCAAGAGGACAGAAGCAGTTTGAAACACTGATGTCAGGTGGGGGGATGGGGTCATCTACAGGGGCTCTCCCACAGTCCCGAACTACAACCTCTGACCAAGATGAAGATGGGCCTGGAGTAGAGCTGGAAATCGGTGGTCGTGATGCATGATCCCAATGGTGTCTTGGAGCAGAAGGTTCTGCATGGACGTCTCTTTTCCACGTTGACTGACAGTGACACTGGTCAGTGAAGCAAGACGATTTCTAAAACTATCCAGAAGCATTTCCTTCTTTTGAAGTTCAGCAGAGAGACACCGTACATCCTCCTGAAGGTCCTGAATCCTTTTGTTTGTTTTAAAAAGCAACAACTTGTCATTGTGGGGCAGAAGGAGGGGGGAGGGCAGACATTCAAAATAGCTTCAAGGTTGCAGAAGGCTTACAATGTAGCTGAGCCGCCTCTGACGGATCCGAAAGATTTGTAGTCCAACTAAGAGTCCAAGAAATCAAAAAATCATAGGAATCATAAAAGGTCCAACAAAATCTATAGAATCCAGCCATCAGTGACAGGAAAGAACAGGTTTTTACAGGAATTAAAGCTCAAACGCAGGGAGCTGAAAAAGACACGTCTGCAGGCTCTTTTCTCCTGGAGTACACTTTGTGGAATAAAAATATACGATCAGTGCAATTTCAAAGATGCAACGATATAGATCAAACTGATTTCCATAATTTTTTCTTATTTTTTCCAGAACTTTGTGCAATCAGTTAGCAATCTGTTAATGGAGGAGAACCAGGAACGATGGGAGGAAGCACAGCTGGTGAGTCCCTGTCACATTGCTTGTCACTTCATCAGGTTTATGAGTGAAAAAGGTGAGAAGAAGCCAGGTGGACAAACAGCCCACCTGTGTCTTTTCAGACAGACAGGGGAGAAGAGATAGGACAGACAAGCAGAGGATGGAAATAGCTAGCTAATGAGCAAACAAGTCAAGGCAAACGCCCACTCCTCCATCTGCTGCTCCCATCTATTCCTCCATTCCTGTCTGTATCTCCAACCAGCCGCCCTCTCAGGTCCGTCACCATGCAGGTGGGAGGACCGCACAAAATACACTAACCTGGAAACACTTCAAATGCACAACTCAATTATCCCAGCTCTGCATGGAAATAGGGCTGCACAGTAGTTCAGTTCCTTCAGCAGCCAGCAGGGGCCTTTCAGGGAGGAGCTTCAAGGTCTGTGTGACTCTGGCAGTTTTCACCTGGTTTCATCCCACGTTGTAAAAATATGCAGTTTAGGCTGACTGCTGATTCTGAATTGATGCTAGGTGTGTGTGTGTGCTTGTGTGTGCGTGTGTGTGCTTGCGTGTGTGCTTGCGTGTGTGTGTGTGTGCTTGTGTGTGTGTCTGTGTGTGCTTGCGTGTGTGTGTGTGTGCTTGCGTGTGTGTGTGTGCTTGTGTGTGTGCTTGTGTGTGTGTGTGTGCTTGTGTGTGTGCTTGTGTGTGTGTGTGCTTGCGTGTGTGTGTGTGTGTGCTTGTGTGGGTGTGTGTTTGTGTGTGTGTGTGTGTGTTTGTGTGTGTGTGTGTTTGTTTGTGT
>SSNS01000005.1:234458-246958 GCA_006937985.1 Aphyosemion australe | reverse complement strand
GAGTTAAGTGAATGTCCCAGGCAGCAGTAACTCAGTGTGGAAGCAGAGGAGCAGGAGGAGCCTTTATGGAGGTTAAAGGCCCCCCACAGCATGCACCAGAGGCAGATTAGGGCAGTGGTTGATAATCCCACCAGTGGCTAGAAAAGACTGGCCTCAAAGACGGAGGCACTGATCATACAGCATAGAAACAGGCCCTCAGCACAAGACCAGCAGATGCCTGGGTTTACCACGCCAGATGACCCAAGATGCAGACTGTAAAAAGACACCCCTTACACAGTTCAGCACACGATAATGGGGTGTAAGATGGCAAGCAGGCAAAACTTACATGGATCATTGTCTCCAAGTCACTGAAACTGTGAACAAAAGCATCTGAGCTCAGTGGGGGATGGAGGTGGTTGGGTTGACAGAACTGAGATCATGTCAACAGCAACCAGACATCCTGATGGTCAACAAGCTCCCGAACAAGCAGAAGGAAGAAGGAAAACAAGTAACTGGAGAAAAACCAAGAGCTGAAAGAGGAATTAGAGAAGTGGTGAAGGCCTCAATACTGACTTTGGTCATCAGAGCACTCAGGGCTGTGACCATCTGTCTGGGAGAGTGGCTTCATCAGATCCCAGGAGCAACCTCAGAGGTCTCTGACCAGAAGAACACAGTCCTGCAGCAGCTAAGAAGCCAGGGCTCTGGTAGAGAGCCTTGGTTTGAAGTGAACGTAGAAAACAGGGCGGTGTCAGAATTTGTTTTTGTCCCCGTTATTTTAGAATGAGTGCACCAATACTACAATACGCTGTACAGCAACACTATCCAGTTTAATCATCCGCCTAATACTGAGTAAGTTCTGCTGTTACTGCCACAGCAGCTGACCTTTACAGAAGAGAGTTCCACCAGACCGCGGCGGTCCGCTGTACTTTATTACACTAAGTTGTCAGAAAATCCTTCAGGTTCTGAATCTTGTTAAGTGGGTCTCCGTGGATCCTGGTATTTGTCCAGTGCTTCCCACAGACACTGGATTAGTTGTTTTCCTCAGACCATTCTTCAGGATTTCAGAAACACTGTCAGCTGGGAGGTTGTCATGAGGGGTTCCACTTGGTCAGCTAAAACGTTTAGGGACGCATCAACAACACAGCTAAGCTTTACCCAGAGCGTAACCATACATCCTGATGTCATATCGCCCCCTTGTAAACAACTCAGAAGGCCTAATTAGTGTTTGTCATATAAAACATCAGAATAACAACATTTCTTTAGAAAAAAAGCATTTTCCTAATGAGCACACATGAATTCAAAACTATAATATTTAACATAAAATATTAATAAACAAGGGTGACAGATTGTTTAGCTTGTTTTATCCTTCACTTCTAAATGATTTTCTAGCGCTTAAACATTTATTTACTTAAACAAAAATGAGACGTAACTACTGTTTTTAGGGACTGATTCAGTTTTTTAGGGCGGAGCAGAGACAAGCAGCCCTCTACTCACCTTCTCTTTATTTTCTTCTGTTTATTTTTACAGTTTGCAAATCTGGCCTTCAGGTGTCATAACTGTTGCAGTTAATTTAAAGCATCTTCATTTGTTGCAGAACAATAAGCTCAGTTGATCTCCGGCTGTAGATATTTGTAGTTTCGGTGTCAGATGGTAACAAACATTCATGATGGTTTAGAGATCAGAGATCCTGTGAGCTCCAAACATCTATACCAGCTTTAGGTGAATTGGTTAACATATACAGTAGTATATGCATCATTCACCTCTTATGAGTCACAAAAGCCAAACAAACAATCTGATATACAAAAAGAATTCTGCTTCTGTTACAGTTCTGAGTATTCACAAGCGTCCAGTGATGAGTCATGCAGATATCAACTTCCCCATGACGGGTTGGAAGAGCGTGTTGGACTGGGCTCGGACCTCAGGGGACAAGGTCAACATTTCCAAGGACATTTTCCCCCCCGACAAACCAGGTAGGAGCACTAATCAGAGCTAGTAGCTCAATGAAACGTCCTCTGGACTTTTCTTAAATACTGACACTTTATCCTGAAGCAGTGCAGCAGTGTGTGTGTGTGTGTGTGTATGTGTGTGTGTGTGTGTGTGTGTGTGCGTGCGCGTGCGCGCGCTTGTGTGTGTGTCTGCGTGCGTGTGTGTGCGTGCGTACGTGCACATGTGTGTCTGTGTGTGTGTCTGCGTGCGTGTGTGTGTGCATGTGTGTGTGCATGTGTGTGTGTCTGCTTGTGTCTGTGTGTGTGTCTGTGTGTGTGTGTGTGCGCTGTGTGTGTGTGTGTGTGTGTGTGTGTGTGTGTGTGTGTGTGTGTGTGTGTGTGCGCGTGTGTTTGGTTGAGAGGAAGCCACACAGACAAAATAAGCAGCCCCTAGGAACATCAGTTGATTTATAAAACAGTGTTTACTGCCATTAATCTGCAGAGCAAAGCACCCCACTCAGACAAACACATGCAGAGATGCGTGTATTTAATGTTGCAAATAAAACATGCAGGAGAATAACAAAGTGATTTTGCATCACCCGCTGTTCAGCAGCTGCACGACAAAAAGGCACGTCGTTGTCAAAAAGTGAGTTTTATAAGATGTTCATAGAAAGCCCATCTGCCTCAGACATCTAATGACACTGAATCACAAATAGGAGTGTGTGTGTGTGTGTGTGTGTGTGTGTGTGTGTGTGTGTGTGTGTGTTTCTTACAGACAACACGTCTAAAACAGGAACAGCACTAGAATATTTGAAAGAATTATATGAGCTTGATATGATTAAACAGACACTGATTGAATCTCCCTAATTAAACCTCCCTTTGATTTAATCAGACATTTGACTCTGTTTAGGTTTCTGTATGATACTTGGTGTATTTATTATTCATTTTGCATTTTTTAATTTATGTTTTGCATTGATCAAGAATTAGTCCTGAATGCTGGCGAAACATCCCATCTTGATGTCAGCTCACCAGTATTTTCTAAATATTTTAAACAAATCTCCCAATTTCCTGCAGCAAATGATTTCCGGTTGTATCAGCTAGAGCTGAAGCATCTAACACTGTATAGTGTTTTAAGTCAAAATCTGAAACAGAAACATCAGACCTGCAACAGTAGCATGGATGGCGCCTGAGGCTAAATGCCTTACCTCATGTTTCTGTTGATTTTTATACTCTTTGCTTCAACTTCTAATGAATTAAATGAAACAACAGCTTGTTACTAAGACCAAAGCTGCATTTGACTGGAGTCTAGTTTACCTGTTGAGAAATCACTTAAAGAGCAAGTCACCCCCAAATCAGCTTTTGTTGTCCTGAGGAAATAATGACTCGTTCCTCAGTAGGTACTTGGGAGGTTGTCTCACTGCACAAAGTAATGGCCATGAAATGAATAGATGATGGGTTCTTTCTCATTAAGTGACAGACAAGTGAAATCAAGATGATACAGCAGCGGTACATCACTGTGACATTTCAAATGTTTTGCATCATTATTGAAATTTACAAAAGAGTCTACAGGCATTACATTAATCCATGATTCATTCCTTACTTCTTTCTTAGATTAGATTACTTAGTTTACTACCCATTAGTCCCTGATTAGGACTGGTGGGTGTTTTACCAGTAAGTACTGGTTTACTACCCATTAGTCCCTGATTAGGACTGGTGGGTGTTTTACCAGTAAGTACTGGTTTACTACCCATTAGTCCCTGATTAGGACTGGTGGGTGTTTTACCAGTAAGTACTGGTTTACTACCCATTAGTCCCTGATTATGACTGGTGGGTGTTTTACCAGTAAGTACTGGTTTACTACCCATTAGTCCCTGATTAGGACTGGTGGGTGTTTTACCAGTAAGTACTGGTTTACTACCCATTAGTCCCTGATTAGGACTGGTGGATGTTTTACCAGTAAGTACTGGTTTACTACCCATTAGTCCCTGATTGAGACTGGTAGGTGTTTTACCAGTAGGTACTGGTTTACTACCTATTAGTCCCTGATTATGACTGGTGGGTGTTTTACCAGTAAGTACTGGTTTACTACCCATTAGTCCCTGATTAAGACTGGTGGGTGTTTTACCAGTAAGTACTGGTTTACTACCCATTAGTCCCTGATTAGGACTGGTGGGTGTTTTACCAGTAAGTACTGGTTTACTACCCATTAGTCCCTGATTGAGACTGGTGGAGGTTTTTACCAGTAAGTACTGGTTAACTACCCATTAGTCCCTGATAAAGACTGGTGGAGGTTTTTACCAGTAAGTACTGGTTTACTACCCATTAGGCCCTGGTTCATTAGTAAAGATGTTTCAGACTAAACTTGCAGTGTGCTGCTAGTATGCTAATACAACCACAATTTTCAACAGGAGTGAACGGGGAGCCAATCAGGTGCTATTTGAGGTAAATTTCCTCTCAAGCTGGGGGAAGTGTTGGCAAGGAGGTGATGTCCCACCATTAGTCTGAAAAGGTCTCATTTAATGATTAATATGTTAGCTGCCTCACCTTTAAGTTCCATCCATCCATCCATCCATTTTCATCCGCTTATCCGGAGTCGGGTCGTGGGGGCAGCAGCTTAAGGAGGGAGGCCCAGACCTCCCTCTCCCCAGCCACTTGGGCCAGCTCCTCCGGGGGAATCCCAAGGCGTTCCCTGGCCAGCCGAGAGGTATAGTCCCTCCAGCGTGTCCTGGGTCTTCCTTTGGGTCTCCTCCCGTTTGGACGTGCCCGGAAAACCTCACCAGGGAGGCGTCCAGGAGGCATCCTAACCAGATGCCCGAGCCACCTCAACTGGCTCCTCTCAATGTGGAGGAGCAGCTGATCTACTCCAAGCCCCTCCCGGATGACGGAGCTTCTCACCCTATCGCTAAGGGAGAGCCCAGACACCCTGCGGAGAAAACTCATTTTGGCCGCTTGTATCCGCGATCTCGTTCTTTCGGTCACTACCCAAAGCTCGTGACCATAGGTGAGGGTAGGAACGTAGATCGACCGGTAAATCGAGAGATTCGCCTTTCGGCTCAGCTCTCTCTTCACCACGACAGACCGGTACAACACCCCCATCACTGCAGACGCAGCACCAATCCGCCTGTCGATCTCACGCTCCACCCTTCCCTCACTCGTGAACAAGACCCCCAGATACTTGAACTCCTCCACTTGGGGCAGGACCTCGTCCCTGACCTGGAGAAGGCATTCTACCCTTTTCCGACCAATCCCAGCTGCTTCACACTCGGCTGCGAACTGCTCCAGCGAAAGCCAGAGATCACGTTCTGATGAAGCCAACAGGACCACATCATCTGCAAAAAGCAGACACCTGATCCTTAGGCCACCAAAACGGATCCCCTCACCACCTTGACTGCACCTAGAAATCCTGTCCATAAAAGTTAGGAACAGAATCGGTGACAAAGGGAAGCCTTGGCGGCATAGGCGTCGGAACCATTATGTCAGGAGGGGACGTGTCCCCCCCACTTTTTAAAATGACGCATTTGGACCCCCCCACATTTAGTCTGCCTTGCGCTTAAAACGATCGTTCTCAAAGAAGTCCATTCCACTTGATTCATTAGAAATTACTCAGTCCGCTGAAATCCATTCCATGTTTTCCTGGTTACGCTGCTCTGCTCACAAAAAAAGAAAGAAAAAAAGATCGAAGGAACCGGGACGGCCGGCAGTGCGGGCTTGTTGCTGGAGGAGGTGAAGGCAGTGGTTTCTGTCTAATCCCTCCACGGACATCAGGAGAGTTCTCACAAAGAAAGGTAAATTAAGTAAAAATATCCCCACAGGACCGTTTTTAGTGGATTTAGCTGGCTAGCCAGTGTTATTCATCAGGTAGGCTCCTTGGCAGTGCTTAATTTGTAAATCAAACGTTACCGGAACAAAAGTAGTGATGACAGACCAGAGGTCACTAAGGACAAAACTGATGCTGGATCGCGCGCGGGCGGGGGGTGGGGGTGGGGGGCTCATGATTAATGGAGTTTTTGATGAATAACTTAGAATTGTGCCCACATTCTCAAAGTTTACACAAATTTCTCCTAAGGTCACAAGGTCCTCCCATACTGCAGAGTTGCATCAGTTTGTAGGGACTTCTGACATTTACATACTGTAGCGTTTCGCTCAACGCTAAAGAATAAGCGAGCCGTTAATGCACTTTCGTCTTTTTTTATTCTTTTAATTCTCTCACTGTTGGCCGTAACGACGCCGTACAACACTCCAACCAGGCTCTCTCTCTCACACTCCCCGCTCCCCCAGTCCTTCTGCACCCGCACGCCAGGCCCCGCCCCCTCACACTCACTCATTCAATGCGCTCTCACAATGCTTGAACAGCAAGAAAGGAACAGTCATGTAACATTTCCTAAAACTACAAGAACGCTACACTTCCCCCCCACCCCCCCCCCTTACTAAGCCCTCATCCCGAGGGTTCACAACAAAAAGTCCTTAAGGCGACCCGGAACCCTCCGAACCCTCTGAGGCCGCGCAGGCCCTGTTCCCAGGGGCTGAGACTGCTCCAACACAGGAGATGAAGAAAGCGGAGAAGCGCTGGGCGAGGAACCAGCAGTAGGGTCAACACATACAGGCCGCATCCCCTGCTGTGGGGGTGATGGTGCTGCACAACCTCCTTGGCGGCCGTCCCCATGATAAGGAGCCAAATTGTCCATGTGCAGTGCTACACGTCTGCCCCTAGGCGGCAGGCAGACCCTGTACACAACCTCGCCAAGTCTTTCCAGCACTTCACAAGGTCCCTCCCAGTTACAGTCCAGCTTAGGGCACCGCCCCTTTTTCCGCTTCGGGTTATACACCCAAACTAGATCCCCAATCCTGAAGTCCTTCCCTTTTGCCCTAACGTCATAGTTCTGTTTTTGCCTCATGCCCGCCTTCTGCAACTGGTCCCGAACAAAAGCATGGGCTGACTCCATCCAGTCCATCGCATACTCCGGTCCTGGGGAAGCTGCCGGTGACTCAGGAGTCTTCCCGAACACCATCTCCGCAGGCGTCCGCAGCTCCCGTCCCAACATGAGAAGAGCCGGTGTGCACAGCGTAGAATCCTGCACCGCTGATCTGTATGCCCAGAGAACCATTGGAAGGTGCATGTCCCAGTCACGCTGGTGTTCCGCCGTGGTAATAGCCAGCTGCTTTGCGAGTGTTCGGTTGAACCGCTCTACCAGAATGTGGACTTTGTCATCTTCAAAGGTGTGACCCTTGTCCTTCAGGTGTAGGTGGACTGCAGAGTCTTGGTCTGAAGAGGTGGCTCTCCTGTGTTGAGCCATGCTCTTGTGTAGTTGTTGTTTAGTATCTCCTATGTAAAGCTCTGGACAGTCCTCACTGCATTGGACTGCATAAACGACGCCACTGAGCTTCTGTTTGGGTGTCTTGTCTTTAGGATGGACCAGCCTCTGTTTGAGGGTATTGCTGGGTTTAAAGTTTACATGGATGTTATGTTTGGAGAAAATTCTTCTCAGTTTCTCAGAGACTCCTGCCACATATGGGATGATGGTACCTCTGTGCCTGTTGTCCTTCTCTTTGCTGTTTGCTGCTGTGAATTCCTGTCTAGACTTCTTTGTTGATTTCACAAAGGCCCAGTTAGGGTATCTGCAGGTCTGGAGAGCTTTCTTGATGTGTTTCTCTTCCTTTTGCTTTCCCTCAGTCTTTGTGGGAATATTCTCAGCGATGGTGTAAAGTCCTGATGGGTGGTGGAAAGGCAAAGGTCCAGGAGAGTACAGATCTGGTCTGGAGTCAGTTTTGTCCTCTCGTTTAAGGAATCATCTTGTTCCATCTGTTTCCTAACTGCTTCCACTGCTTCAACTGGGTACACATGTGAAGAGTGAAGTGACATCAACAGAGACAATGATTTCACCTGGAGTCAGTTTGAGATCTTGAACTTTCCTAGCAAAATCCACCAAATTCTGTATGTGATGTTGGATTTTTCCAACCAGCGGAGCCAGGACGGTGGAGAGATGTTTTGCAATGTTGTATGTGACCAAGTTAATGCTGCTGAGGATGGGTCTGAGTGGTGTTCCTTCCTTGTGATTTTTTGGAAGACCATATATACATGGGGTGGCTTCTCCTGGATAGAGTCTGTAGTAAAATGAGTGTTCAATCACTTTGTCCTTTAGCAGTTTCTGTAAATGGTCTGTGATTTTCTTTTTGTAGCCACTTGTTGGGTCCCTCTTCAGTGCTTTATATGTAATTCCAGAGCCCCAGACTGCTCATAGACTGCTTTGTGACGTGGTCACACACATGTTCAACCTGAGCCTTCGTCAGGAGCAGGTCCCCATCCTGTGGAAGACCTCCTGTGCAGTTCCCAAAACAACAAATTTCAAGGGAACCAGAGCACTACAGACCAGTCGCCTTGACCTCCCACCTGATGAAGCCCATGGAGAAACTCATCCTCACCTATCTATGCTCTGTGGTGAGCCCAGAATTGGACCCTCTGCAGTTTGCATACAAACCAAATGTGGGGGTGGAGGACACCATCATCTACCTGCAGCACCAGGTGCTGACTCACCTCGAGACGCAAAAAAGCTGTTTGTTGACTTCTCAAGTGCTTTCAACACCATCCAGACATTTTTTTATTTTTTTCCCCATGTCCTGTTTGGCTGTATAGCAAACAGAATTGATGTCTGAGTGCCAAAAACAAGCCTTATAGTTTTATTCTCACAGGTGGATCGTTATAGATTCAGCTATAACACCCTGCCTGATATCAGAACTTTATTAGAAATGTTTTTGGTTGGTTAAAATTTCAACGGAAATGGAAGAGAAAGGGGGGAAAGAGAAGGAAGGGGGGGAGTTCACAAAAATAAACAATAAAGGATGCAAAAAAATCCACTTCTAGACCTGCAGAAAGAGAAAAAGAGAAAAAAAAGGGGGCACAAAAAAATACAACACAACCAAAATCATCACTGCACCAACAACATGAGGATGTATAACAGCAGCAATTGTTGCTGAAAAGCACATGGTAATAAATCCTAGTGCATATAGTGCCAACCACAGCCTTAGGTTATGTGTAAAAAACACCCAAGCCCATAATTGTGAGGGCACCATGTGAGCACCTGTGTTGTGTACACGCGTTTGTGTCTGTAAGGTTTCTCTAGGCGAATGTCCAATAGTGAGTGTGAGAGGCCACAGACCTGCCCCCAAAGACCCATGGAGGAGATCCAAGCCCTAAGATCCAGAGGTTTCCCCTATCAACACACAGTCAGTTTCTTGATGCAATCTGCTAGGTTCCTTATATAGGAAACTTTTTTACTGATTGGCTTAATGAACTGAACTGTATTGGAATGTTTACTTTGTGAAGTGCCTTGAGACGACTCTTGTCGTGATTTGGCGCTATATAAATAAACTGAATTGAATTGAATTAAAGCATAGGGACCCCAGAGAGACCGCCACCGGAGCAGCCCCAACCCCTCTCTCGATAGACGCAAAGGATCACCCTGGGGGGCCAACCAGCAGCCACATTGAGATAGAATGAGAATGTCTAGTTTGGCCAAATATCTACTAAGTCTATTGTACACAACTCTTTTAAATACTTTAGAGAAGGTTGGTAAAATCAATATGGTACAATTGTTTTTATGAAGTTGTTTTTACCTTCAAATTTAAAAATTGGTATTATTTTATAAAATTTTTGTCATTTTTGGTCTTACACCACTAATTAGAGAGAGGTTTATACAATAGACCAGCAGGTCTAGAATTTCACGTGCTATCATCCACACTAGCAGTATATGAGCTTTTTATGTTCATAATAATTTTAAGAACTTCCATTGTATCTGTAGTTGTTAAAAAATTAATTTGAATAATTCCCTTCTTTAGATTTAGATTTTATTGTTTGTAGACACCTGCATTATACGTTCTCCCTTTCAGTAGGACAGCTAATGTATTTTATCTCCATTGGTTTTTCTTGCTTTAACACAGTATCACAATGTTTTTTTTACCTTAATTTACTGACTGTTTCGGTGATTTACTGCCGCCATCTTCAGAGTCACGCAGACTTGACTGCGTCACTTCCGCTGTTTATTTGCAGGCGTTGCCGCCCCCTACTGCCTGCGCCTTCCTGGTCGATCACCACGTCCCATGAATGATCCAGCGTGTAAACTCCTTCATCCCTATTCATGCTCCTGGGTCCACGTCTCCTTATCTCGATGATAATGTATTTCATGTTAAAAAATATTTAGGCTCATTTGAATAACATAGAAAACAAGACATCTTGAGGAGGAAAGCACCTCTCCACATAGACTCGAGATCAAGGACTGCATGATGCATTGTCCAGGTGTCTGCTTGGTGATGATAAAGCCTGAAATCTGTCCAATGATGCAGAAAAAGCTTTCTTTTCCATAGATTATCCCAAAATATGCTGTTCAATGTTTTACTAAAAGGTGTTGAACACTTGTTTAATCAAAAGATTTGCAGTGGTCTCTAGTAGAAATGAATGTCTTGCAAGTCATACTCTGGGGGAAACAAATCTCAGATGCTCCTGTTTCAGCACAGAGAATTCAGCTGGAGAAGAAAGTAACTTCAGACAACAGGATTTGGAGTCTTATTTGCTGATATTTGGACATCTTGCCTTGGATTGGATAAAAGCAAAGCGTTGTTAAGGCTATCTCCACCATCTGTACACACTTTTCCCAAAAGACCCAAATTTAAAGAAATATTTCTACCTTTTGTTGGGGCCACTGGGTCGTTGGTGACCCCATCTGGCTGGCTTGCCAATATTGTTGTGGGCATTTTTACTGCATAGACTCGGTGATCAACATCTGATTTAATTGAACAATAATATTTTTAGTTTTACAAGACTCTGAGAATGTAACACAATCATCATCATTATTTAGTTTTCTATGCAGCTGTTGGCATGTTGTCACAAAAAAGCATGATTTTATGAGGTTGGTAGACAATATGAATGTAGAAAAGCCCTCAAAGTCTTTGACAGTTTATTTCCACTTGGCAAATGTCATTCATCACTAGTTCTCAATACAATAATCAACACAATTCTTCCAAGTGAAAAAAGGGGAGGAAGAAGAAAAAATCTTATATAACCTACCCCTTCTACTGAATACAGAACAATTTACAAAATGGCCTTAAATACAACCAAGCATACATCTTTCTTTTCTGTGCACCCAATATCACAATTAAATCATATCAATATCCACCGTCATTAACTTATCAAATAATAGGATTTTATCGTTTTGTCTTTATAAACTTTCTTAAATTGATCAGTAGTTGAACATTTTTTCAAGTCTTCATCCAAGTTATTCCATATTTTTACTCCATATACTGAAATACACATTTGTTTTAATGTTGTTCGTACAAATATTCTCTTAAACTCAGACTTCTTTCTAAATTTTCCATCACTTGGAATCAAAACAAAAAACTTCTGTAAGTTCATTGGAAGTAACATCTTTTTTGCTTTTAGCATAATTAGTAGAGTTTTTAAATTGACTCTAAGTCTTGAGTTTGTGATCAAGTTTTTGTTAGTTTATTTTGAAATTACCCGGAAGTTCGCACCGGAAGTGGCTACAGCTATGTTACTTTAAGTTTGTTTTCTGTATAATAACTCTTTTACTTATCACTCTGCGTTATGTCACGGCACGGGGAGCAGTACCGTGACGTTAAGTGTGTGCGTGGATGAACAGTAAGTGCTTGTCATCATTAGGTTAATTTAGGTTGCGGTTCGTCAGCTGTGTTAAGTATTTGCTACGAGGACGCTGGTAGTTTGACGTCCCTCGGGACCAGTCGGCGCCGGTTTGCTAGCGTCTGGAGGGGGAAGAAATTTGCCTTCTAAGGACATATGTGAAGGTGAATGAGTTGTTCACTGCGCCGTTAAAGTACATCTTAGACCGTGTTGTTACGGTGCAAGAATGGGAGTCACTTAATATAATTTTACGCTAAGCTAATCTACTACCGGAAGTCCTCATGTCAGTTGTCAAAATAAGAGCATTTTGTTCGTCCCAAACCAGAAGTTGACTGTAAATGTTTATCTAAGTCATGTCTGTTATTATTTTGTAGAAAAACCACACACATGGACATGTTTTTGTCTCATCCATCATCCTGCTCCACCTGACTTCTAAATCATTGGGAGTAATAAAGAAGAAAGGAGTTCAACTGATATTGCTGCTCATCTCCTTCATATTCTGAGTGGCTTTAAGTGATGCTCTGGCCGGCGTTCCCAGTGTAAAGAGAGTACTAACCCCGAGCCAGTACCTGTACAGTCCTTTAGGGGTGCCTTTACCACAGACTGTGCATACTAAACTGACCTTAAAGGCCCTATCAGTGATATTCATAGAAATCATGGTAAAAACTGCGACTCTTTAGCGCCATGCAGTTTCGAGTAAGTATTGCAGCTACGGTGGCCCACTCAAAAAGGCAACAACTCCAGCGTTCACTCCAGCTATCTGGTTCGTTTTTTTATAAAAAAGCATGAGATTGATTTATTTCCAGTCTCTGTAGCCTAACCCACACAAAGCATATAACTACTCAAGCAGGTAAAAAACATTTTTTAATGAGTGTTCAGTCTTAATGCATAATGCCACACGTAGCCCCCCCTCCCCATCCCCCGACAAGACGATGCGCGCGCACCCC
>SSNS01000005.1:195357-233544 GCA_006937985.1 Aphyosemion australe | reverse complement strand
GTATGTCCCTAAATAGCTACCGTATTTCAAGATGGAGGATGACCATGGAGCGTCGACCACAATTTATGTATTAAAAATGTAAAATTTGAAGCTGAGAGGAATATTTAGAATTGATGTTGGTGAGAAATATTAATGAAAAAGGACAAGTTTGTGCACTGGATACACAGAATTTGGTAGTAAACAGGTAAAAATATTACACATTGTGGCTTTAAGAGTTTGAAACAGAGTTTTACTTTTCTGAACTGTTTCAGTGTTTAGTTATTTTCATGTGTATTTGAGTCACTCATCACTCAGCTCTAACTGGTTCATCACCCCTCAATATGGCCCTAAACCTCCTCAAAGTATCAATGGTGGGTACCGCACACGTCAAGATTCAGGAATTAGACCATGCCATAGTGAAGTATAGGTTTTCCCTAAAGCTTCCTATTTGAAGCTGTCTACAAATGCTTACATGTGTAATTTCATGCTTCAGTGTTTCCATCTGTAAATTCTGAATGAGCTAACTTTTTGCTATTCTGTTAGTAGTTGTTTTTAGTCTCATTTCAGTCCTGCTGACAAACAGAACTTATTGAATCAGGGGTTAAAATCCCTCCAGGCTTGTTCTTGTTGGGCACAGTCAATCTGGCTGAGCATATTGGACGGGCCAGCCAAAGAGTGCATGAGCAGGACACATAATACTTCATTCCCCTCACACCCCCACATGTCTTGCTCGGTTCTCCCATGATGCCCATGGGAGCTCAGCTGTTGCCCGGGAGCTACTGTCTCTGCATGCTGCCTGGCACACTGCTGTGTGCTCTCAGGCTGCCATGTAGCGTGCTGGAGCAGAAGAGCTGAATGTCTTCAGATGGCCTGGCAGATGGAGGCTTTTGTGTGTGTGTGTGTGTGTGTGTGTGTGTGCGTGTGCGTGTGTGTGTGTGTGTGGTCTCAGGCCAGTCTGTGCCTTTATCACGCCCAGTTGTCAAGTTTTGACAAATTTTCTCCCATGCTGTTTTCCCCCCATCTGGAAGAAAGAGCTTGCTGCAGCTAGATGTACAGATGCACAGATCTGGGTGAGCCAACATAGTTTGCTGTGTGGACAGACTCCTGCAGGTTTTTCTGTCTAGCTTTTGTTGCATTTTAGTGGTTGTATTTCAACCCACAAAGCTGTACAGTGGTACAAGTTGGTAGCACTGTTACCTCGCTGGAAGAAATTGGCAGGTTCAACACCTGACTTAGATTTGTATCTTCTCCCCATGAATGTGTGGATTCAAGTGTACGATATTCTAGGTGGGACCTTTGACCCAGCTCTCACCCTGGAGAGCCTGAGATCAGTGGACTCAGTGGTCTCCTTTAAGAACTCACCTGTTCAGGTGGCTTTGGTGGGACCTGCTGCTGGTTCTTCATCACTACCTTCTCTTCATGCTGCTGTTTCTACCAATTTCTGCCTTTCCCGGGATCCACAGGATCATTTACATTTTCCCATTCTTCAGATTTTTTAATCACAATTTTTACTTTTCCAATTTTTATAATTTTAAATCTTTTTTATTAATTTTTTAATTTTTTGTTCTTGAGAAAAGATAGTTTTTTTCTTCTTAAGAGAAGCCTTATTCTCACCTTATTCGTTTCCCCCTTTTCCTCTGAGTTTTCACCAGGATCAAAAAACATCGCTAGAGGCGCTTGGCTTGGATCGAGCTCTTGTCTTGGGTCCAGCACCCTGCGAATGTACACTGTAAAAAATAGACGTATATTTAACAGTGATAAACTGTAAAATCATGACAGGAAACTCCTGTCAACTATAATACTATTTAACGGTTGCGTTTATGTGAAGTTGCCATAAATAAATTAATTGGTGAAAGTTAAAGTCCCATTAGTCATCATCACACACTGGTGAAATTTGACCCATCCCCATGGTGGGGAGCGGTGAGCTGCAGCGGTGAGCTGTGGCTGCGCTCGGGAACTATTTGGTGGTTTAACCCATAGATATCATATATATCACTAGATGCCTTACCCGCACTGTTCGTCGATTGGACGAATGTCCCTACGCGGCGGCCATCTTACCTCGGACAGCTGCCCCCTTTCGTAACATTGGTGTCAATGGTGCATGTACTATTTAAATAACTCTAACTTGCTCAATTTTCAACCGAATTTCAAACGGTTTGGTTTGTTATAAACGCCAGAGATGTGGCTCTAAAATATGACAGATTTGGACCATTAATTTAAAAATGTTAAAGTATGTCCTATCAAGCCTATTTGCTATAAGGTTTGTAATAATGCAACCCGCTTGTAAATCCGTTAATATTTAATCGAGTTAAGAGTGTTTTTGTTTAAGTTGTTCACTCACCTTCCATCTGCTACCATTGAGAATGGAACGTAAGCTGTCTGAGGTAAGATGGCCGCCGTGTATGGACGCTGTCGACTCCCATTTAAGGCATCTAGCAATATATATGATATCTATGGTTTAACTCCCCCAATCCAAGGCATTGGGTCCCATTTATCCAAAGACTTTGGTATGATCCGACCGGGATTCGAACCCCGATCTCCCAGTCCCGGGGCAGGCACTCTACCACTAGGCCACCGGAGCTGTAACAGTAATTTGTACATTTTTTCTTTGAAAAAAATACATTATCCTACTGTAAAGCACTCTTGCATCATTTTTTAACGGAAAATTTCCTTTAAGTTTATAACAGTAAAACACTATGATTTTTACATTTATTTATTGAAAAAAAAAATACAGCTTTTAATTGCTGGTAATGGATGTATGGTGTAATTTGATTTCCAAATTTTCTTTAACCGCCTCTCTTTGTTGTAGGACACTCACTTTCCCAGTTTCTGGCTAATAACCTGGTAGGTTGTGACATCCAAATAAAGAAAATTAGCATATAACCCCCTCCCTTGTCAATACCCAAGCTCAGCACCTCATAGCAGCCAATTAACTCATTAACTTCCAGCCGTTTTCTGATCAGAAAGCCCCTGACTGCCAGCGTTTTTGAGCGTTTTTACTGTTTTTTGAAGAGTCACAGAACATTGTGCTCTATGATCATGTAAACGCCAAAACTACCAAAAGAAAGAGTAGACTCACTTCTTACATCAGGAAGAATCACCGTATTTCTAGCGTTGTCCGTTCTTTCACAATCTGTTGTCGAAGCGTGAGCTGCAGAAGCATTTCCGGTTGGCGCATCGTTCTTTTTTACAGCAGCGGCCCAAAACAAACTCGTAATCCATTGATTTTCTGCTTCCTGATCACGTGATGTGTGACATACACGGATGAAGATCCGTTTTAGACACGTGATGTTTGTTCCCACGGTGCGGGGGCTCGCTCCGACGCCCACCCTGTAAAAAAAATGCAAAAGACGACTAAAATCGTCAATGGCAGTGGATGAGTTAAATGATGGGTGAGCATGGTTTTCCTTAAAGTGAATTCTGAAAGGTACTGAAACTGCCAAGAATAAAACTTCTTATGTTCTTCCTGTGTTTCTTTTCTATCTGTTTAAAGCAAGAAAACCCAATGGAGATGCCAAGAATCAAGCTTGAGATTGAGAGGGATTTAGTGCAAATTACCTTATGAAGATGTTTTGTATTGACCATAGACCTAGTTTAACTTATTTAAGAAGAGGTATAATGGTTCCTCTTTAATGACATCCAGTTCTTCAACCCTGTCAAGTTTTATATAGAGCCAGTCCACCCTCGGTGGCCATAACAACGTTAGCTCTTCTGAACTTGCTTTTCACAAGTTAGGTCCATGTTTATGGGGTTTCTATCATAAAATATATTTGTGAGGCGGGAAACTGATGTTCAAGGAGAAGGTTTGACTCAGTCTCTTTTCTAATCCAGTGGTGTTCTATCAGGTAGTGGACAGGATTCTGTACAGACCAGTCACCTTCCTCCACACCAAACATACTCATGCATGTCTGTATTGGAACAGGGTGTAAGTGATTTAGTTGGATTAGTTTAAATGAGAGCATTAGCTGCACTGATGATTAGTTGATACACAATTTCCTCAAGCACCAGTCAAACACAGATCCAGTGCCCATCCATCCTCCTTTTCAAGCTACTGTTGGATCTGGTATCTGTACCAGCTTTTAACTCCAGACAATAAAAACAGTCATCTTTACCTTTATACTTTACTTTTTTCTATTATATTTTGCATGACAGTAGACTAGAAGTTTGGTTCCAGTTGTAGACTATACATGATAAAATGGACCAACAGGTTATGGAGCTCGGTGTTTGTCCACTAGCATCTTAGAGAAAAGCTCTGGTTTTAATCTGTTTTTGAGTCCGTGTTTAGTTTGACAAGCACCTACAGTTTAAAGCATTGAAACGCCATGTGTTTGAATTAACTCATCAGTTGTTTATATGTGTGACTGAACAGCAGAGTGACAGAGTATTTAAAGGTGACTAGTCATGTGCACCCAAAAAAATAACTCTTTGAATGAACTTAAAAAAATCATGGAAAGGATTGCCACGTGATTATATTGCTTTAGTTCAACATCATACATTTATGTTATTGTAACTTAAAGTACTTGTGTTGAGCCAAAGTAATTGTGTTGAGCCAAAGTAATTAATTAAGGTTGAGTCAACTTAATTACTACATTTGTATTCTATTTAATTTGATAGGGTCAATTTAACTAATTTGAAACATTTTGATCCAACTTAAATCAATAAGTTTGGTCCTACTAAATCTCCTCATTTGCACCCAACTTGATTTAATAAAGCTGATCTAACTAATTTTACAGTAGTAGATTAACATTAGTAATTTACGTTGATCAAACACATGAAAATTATGTTAGGCCAACAAAAGTGGTTAATGCTGAAAGAAGGCAATTTAATCACGTGGCAATTCTTTCCATGATTTAATTATGTTAACTCAAATAATAGCTTTAAAGTTCAATAAAATACAGTCTCAGAGAGTCTCACAACAAACATTTCAAACTTTGGACTATAAAAATTAAAAGTAAAAATTGCAGACCATTTTTCAGAGTAGTAACCTTTCAAAATATAAGTCTAATGTCACTGCAGTGACAGTATTTAAAGTACTGAATTAACATTACTACTAAACTGAAATAAAAATAAACTATTTGTCAGTTTGTCAACTCAACCACAGCAGAGAAATCAGAACTTTTCTAAAAATGATTACCTTGGAGGAAAACAATACCAACATTCTACTGACGTCTTCTATTGTCAAGATTAAATTAATTATAATTGTAAACAATTCGATGCAACTATTAAATAAAAAACCACAAACATTTGTTCCCACTTTTTTAGTGACTCTTAATTATTAACATTACCCATTTTGCCCCAATCAAAAAAGATTAACAGTTGCCAGTCAAAACCTTTATTCAAGTAACACAAGATACAAAGCAGTACAATGAATATCCAAAATTCCAACACTGCTCATATTGTGACATTAAGTAGAAAAAGCATTTTTGAAAGTACTAAATTCTTTACTCCATCTGAATTAAACTAAACATGCCATTTCACACAGCCCTGATAGGACTATTTAGACTACACAATTATCCATCTCTTCACCTGTAAATAGTAAATACAAACTAAAGTTGAAGAAAGCAACCAATCAGAGAACTTTACAGGGAAAAAACAGCTCCCATCTACATGACAGTAGCAGAATAAACTTTTAACAATGAACTCTGATTTGTCGTGGGTTGCTGATTGTTCATCTGGAAATTCAACATTTAAACACATGGAAGCAAGTGTGAAATAAAAATGTCCTCTTACCTGGAGCCATCCACCTCACATACACAACAGTGAGCTTTCCTGACAGGAACAGTTCAGTTCAGTTTCTCCAGAGTTGAGTCGCATCCACTCCATTCCCATCTTTTGAATCACATCAAAAGTGTTGAGGATGTGTGACGGGTAACATGTTCAAGGAGTAAAATCCAAACAGCATGGCTGCTGCAAGAGTCTCCTTATCCTGATCCTGAAAAACCACCACCCTCTCAATGATGATGCCAACATCAGAAAAGTCATCGCCTGGCGTCCTTCTGGTGTCAGATGCTTGCTGTCACTCTCTCGATGGCCCTCAGTGCAGTGACCTCAGTCGTATCCTGGTTAAAGAGAAAACATTTATTTAAAATTCATTTTTAACTGATCTCTGTTGAATGCAGCATTTCTAATGCTGTAGTATATCTACTACTAGGTAAGCAGCATAGTAGCCAGAGTCTCCCATCAGGCTGCCTTCATAATCCAAAAAAAAGAAAAGAAAAATAAGACACAACATCTACCTCAAATGAAGATGATCCTTTAACTTTTACATTAGTTTCTGTTTCAAAGACAGAGGCCTACCAGACACCAAGTTATGAAACTCAGACGATTCCAGATTCCCTTTAGCATTACAATATAGATATCACAGGTCTGATTCTGTTGGGCCATTTTTTCTAGAGATTCTTACTTTGGAGTATATCAGATCCAGGTTAATGCTGAATATTAATTCAGAGCAAAAATCTCAAAACTTATTTCATGTTGTCATTATGGGGCATTGTGTGTGGAATTTTGAATAAAAAATTAATTTAATATGTTTTTGAATAAGACTAACATAACAAAATGTGAAAGAGTCCTGCTCTGTGAATATTTTCCAGATCCAGTTTACATCACAGTCTCAATTCTGCCCTTGTCAGATGAGGGTGAGCACGGTGTGGGAATATGGTGGAAATTACCTTGTTATAATAAAACCAAATTTTTAAGTGTTTCGTTTTTACACTGGTGTGACCCCTAATGTAAAAGAAACTGTTTGTCCTCTCTGTGGGAGAGGGGGTCAAAATGGGTAGTCTTTTGTGTTTATAATGGGGTCTATGGAGAAAAATTCTAGTGTTCGGACCCTTTGTGTGACAAGTTAACTTTTATGCTTGGCATTGAAATCATGTTGCCAAATTAATATAGAGCTGCCCTCTTTATTAAACCTAAACAGTCCAGTAGGATCACTGGGTTAAGTCTCTGCATTTTGGAAAGATGCAAAGCTACAATCTACTCATGAAACACTCACCATGTACTCCTGAACCAAGATGCCAGGATTCTCATTCAGATAAACGCCAAGTCTTTTGATGAGGGACTCCTGAGCATCAGTGGCCTCCTTCAGAATAAAGAAAATATAACTGAACTTAAATTTTCAGTAGCACAGAAGAAAGTGATCCAAGGCAAAAAACTAACCTGTCAGCATGTGACACCAGCAACTACAAAATAACATTAAAACTACCTTTATGGACTGGAGTTTATAATCTTCAGATAATATAAAAATAATCAATTTCTCACAGTGGGACACTGACATAAAAATGGCAGGGTCCCTTCAGTGAAAGCAGTACTCACATGTGAAGGAAGTTGAGCTTTGCAATGGATGCAGCATATAAATATTTTACTGACCTAGTGTGATGCATATACACTTTATAATTAAACAATTTTAATGTCCTTACTGTCAATGTGGCAGCTTTGTCTCTCAGCTTCATGCCCTGCTGCCCCGATCGCTTTCAGAGAGGACTTCGAGCTGTGACAGAAACCTTGATCGCAGAGAGGGATGGTTGGTGATGGACTCTGCAACAACATGAGATTCATTTGAAACATCAAAACCACTCATGTTGGCCACATCATGGCATGCATGGTCTATAATAATGGCTGTACATAAAATGAAATCTTTAAGGAGGGTGTACTGTAGGGTGACCATATTTCCATTTCCAAAAAAGAGGACAGGGGATCCGTGCCTACCGATGACGTCACATCATGGGCGTCACACCCGTGGGGGATGTGGGTGTTTTAACACCGACGCTTTTTCTAATGAGGAGGCTGAACACCCACACTTTTCCAGCAGTTTTGCTCAAAACTTTACTATAAGTCTGGTCCCTCCGTGTTTCTCTCGCTGTTTTCCCCTCCCCCTTCCTTTCCTGTTGATCATTGAAACCCGCACCTCTGCGCACTGGTGTTATGTTAAAAATTCTCGTACGTTCCATCATTAATATGTTTCTCCAGCTGCTCCACGCCTCCCAACTGATAAAATCACGCGTGCTCATACAAGCTGCACTCTGAGCATTCCACAAGAGAACTACAACCTCGTTGAGCTCAAACATCTTATTTGAGCAAATCCAGTGTTTTAAGTGGGCCCTTCTCGATACGCAGAACACGCGCTCCATGAGGGGCCTTGTTTTGCGCACGAGTACTCATTCTCTCCAAATACGCAAAAGGCACATCACTGCCGCGTGCCGCAGACAAGGCACCTAACGCCATACAAACCACTTTGGGACCAATTTTTTTCCCGGTGTTCTGTCAGAACACCTGGCTTATGCTGCGTTCACACCGGGCTTTGACGTTTGCGTCGCCAGCGTCAAGTTTCAATGTTAAGTCTATGGTAAGGCGCGTCAGAGCTGCTTCAACGTCCCTGCGTCGCTTTGTGAGCGTTGGGCGCGTCAAAGCTTGATACTTTTCACGCTTTTCAAGCTTTGACGCTTGCGTCGCAAACGTCAAGCAAGTTCAGCTAGCTGAACTTTCGGCGTCGCTTTACAAGCGTCAACCAATCAGAGCGCGAGTTGATACGCCACAGCAGAGCGAGGGAAGAAGGCGAATTCATTCAGCAATGGAGGACAAACTGATCGTAGCTGTTTGTAACCACCGTGAACTGTATGACCCGACCCTCTACGCCTACCGAGATCGGAATAAAAAGGACCTTGCTTGGAGGAAGGTTGCTGGAGAACTTGGCGTGTCGGGTGAGTGTTTTTTCAACGTTAAAGATCCGCCATTGTTACAAACATCCGGCAACAGAGAGCCGCGCACGCCCTCTTTCCTCCCTTCCCCTCCCTGTGGGGCTGACGCAACCGTCAAAGCAAGCTGCTTCAACGCAAGCTGCTTCAACGCAGGCTGCGTCAACGTCAAAAATATATAGGCGTCAAAAACGGCATGAAGTATGCGTTGTTTGACGCCCGGTGTGAACACAGCATTAGAGCTAAAATATCAGACTCTGCCAACAAAATGGCTCTAGAACAATTCATATGTAAACCGAGGTGTTTTTGCAAACACTATAATTAATACTCCTGGGCAGGCTTTGAATTACACAGAGGATTCTGGGGGAGCCCAGTGACGGGGAGGGGGGGTCTGTTTGCCTTGGCCCCCAAAATGCCCTGATACGGCCCTGGATGTGGGACGGAATTTTGACGGTGACCTGAATTGTATCAAAAATATAAATATTACATGCTTATGAATTATTGCTTTATGAAGGTCAAAAGGTGTATTGGGATAAATCTACCAACATTTTCATTTTCAAGAACTTTGTTTTGTTTTCTTGTTTTTATTTGAATATTTTCCTGTCCTGTCTGTCTCTGATCTTCCTGCTTCTCTCAATCCACCAGAATAAACTGTTTCCTGGCTTCCTCCTGATTCACCTCGAGTTGCTTTTGAACTAAACATTCAAATGAATCTGCCGGCTGAAAAATAGTGGAGTTTGCGCTGCGCGGCTGCGCAGGTGAGGTGAAATCACCGGAGCACGGGTGACGTAGCCTGGCAAGCCATCCTATATATGTGAATATATAAACTCTGCAAAGCAAGAATTTGGTCTAGTTCACTAGGCTACGGGTGACGCGCTTCAGACACGAATAAAAGATACGATCAAAAGACAGAAGTAACACAGAAGATTATATGAACGATCGCGTGTTAATTATATTTTTGGTGGCGCCACTTTGAGAANAGAGTCCATATAAATAATGTAATTTAGGCAGAAACAGAATCTTTTTTCGGGCTTCCCTGGGTGTGTATGTTGAGGGCTTCCAGCTCCCCCGTAATTCAAACCCGGCTCCTGGATGAAGCCCGGACATTTAGGAAACCCCCCGGACGCCCCGGACAGAGGGTGAAAAGTGGACATGTCCGGGGAAAAGATGACGTTTGGTCACCCTGTATTGAACATTGTATCATATTTTTCTACTGTTTTGGAGCTAGGATTGAATGTTTTAACAAATCTACTGGAACACCTCATCCACACTCAGCAGGCTGAGGCTAGAATAGTGAAAACACACAATCCTGACAGCTTGTTGCTTCATTAACTGTCAGCTTAAAGCTTTACATGACAAACAGAACACAATATAAAGGAGGGGATTGTGCTAGCTCTGGCTTAAATAACATTGTGCAATTCGGCTAGCACATTTGCATCAAATAAACCCGCTAACACGAATACCAGTGAGTTATATTAGCGCCAAAATTCGCCGTTTTTTTTGCATATCAATGCAATAAATAACGATCGTTAATGGGTCGTTGTAACTCACCTTTGTCACAAACCAGAATGCCAGAGATCTCCAGCTAAAAAGAAAAAAGGGAGAAAGAGTGAGGAGGGGTAAGCTAGCTTTACTAGCTAAGGATGTGTGATAGCCAAATCTCACAAACACTAAAGTGGAGTTAACACACAACACAACTCAACTAGCAAACCCACGGAAGCCCTAAATATGTTTAGTGCACCACAGAGTTAAGTTAAATGTGACATTAAGGCTCCCGCTCATAAAACTAATTCAAATGAAAGTGCGAAAATTCTTCTAAACAGAGAAAACAGCAAGAACAAATAAACTCACGGCACTAATTTTACTTTACATGGCGACTCTCAAGCCTCTAAACTACACATGAATGCGATTTTAACCATTTTTATTGAGAAAACCAAGACTTACCGAACAAAGTAGTTCTGGGTCCGCGCGCAGTTATTTGAAATGGCTATCTTCTTCTACCCATAATCCAAAGCGTGCAGGACAAAATCCCGTGCATTATCACGAGATTTATCAACGCTACATTAATGTCTCGCTTAACCTCAACGTGATTTGATCACATTCATGTACCCTTTCTGCATATCGTGTTGGTTTTACACGATACAGTTACATTCAACATTAAAACATGAGGCAAATGTGTTAAACAGCCCCAAAATGATTACATAAATGCAAAGAGGACCATTTTCTGTTTTTTTCAGTGTGGGCCAGCACCAGTGGAATGAGCTCTTTGGGGCTGTAGATGTGGAGGCAGCATAGCTGACCTGCCTTCTCCATAGCAGACCACAGTTTTCATTGAGCCTCATGAACACCTATTTGAACCAGCTTTTATTGACTCGTGTGTTTTCTTCTTCCCAAACACAGATACAGAAAACTCTTCGACCTTTGTAACTGGTATTGTCCTGTACAGAAACCTGGGCAGCATTCTGGCTCTGCAGAGGTAAGACTCAACATGTTTTCTCCTATTAGGATGTTCTTGTAAAGTGCTGTTAAAATATATACTTATACCTTTAACAGTTTTGTCAAAAAGTAGGATTGCTGGCTAGAAATCAAGACAAACCATTGAACTGTGTGTTCTGATTCAGGTTTTCCAGTCTTTTTTGCATTAAGCTCTTAAGTCAATCTTATAGGCTCCATCTGCACATCTCCAGATATGTTAAACATGTTTTACTGTGTTAATGAAAATAACATATTTTTGTTAATAAAAAGATTTTTGCATATAATAACATGGGTGACAGATCAGACAAGGTGCCGCCCAAAGACACCTTATGACAAATATAAATGAAAAGAAGAAAGAAAAAGAAATGGTCTTTTATGTAGTGCCTCTCAAGATATAAATCATCAGGCGCTTCACAAGAACAAAAAATTAAAATAAAAAAGGTAAAGAAATTTTTAAAAATGATAAAATCTATAAAAAAATTGGAACAGTAAAAAGTGTAATTGAAAAATTGTGAGGAAAGGGAAAAAGAAAATGAACAAGAAAAGGGTAACCAGTGGATCCAGATCGCTGTTGGCAGTGTCACTTCCTTCTCTGTTTATCTGCGGGCAGCAGAGGACGGCATCGCCCTCTGCTGCCCGCGCCCTCCTCGCCGATGACACAGCAAGGAGGGAGGGTCGCAAATAAACGGAGAAGGAAGTGACGCTGCCAACCGCGACGTAGCTCTGAGGAAGATCCCAGTTTGCGATCAAAACGTCAGCAAGAAAAAGGCAAAAACAACTCTTGATCTGTGCTAAAGAAAGAACCAAGTGATAATATTTTTGAATTTGAAATTGGTGTCACTAAGTGGCTTTAGTGCACACATTAGTAATATGAATCTGTTTGTTTAATTTTTTTTTATCATTTTTATGTAATATGTCACTGTGAAAAAAATGTTTATGAAATAAACTAAAGTCTGTTGGATATTGAGAATGTTGACAATACGTTTGTGTAGATTCTCCAGGGCGTGATAATCTTGAAGCTTAAACTAGAAACAACTGGACTTTTCTTAACATGAGATGAAAGAACATGGGCAAAAACTAAGATGGTTCTTTTCCAAACACAGTATTCTGGTGCATTTTAAACCTGGTGGCACTCCCAAAGACTGGTTCACCCCAAGGACAAAATACCCAAACACAAGCTCAGCGGTGTGGTACATGCTGTCCAGTGCAGCGAGGGATTCTCAGACCTCTACATTGGAGAAACAAAACAGCAGCTACACTAAAGGATGTCACAACACAGAAGAGCCAACGCTTCAGGTCAAGACTCAGCAGTCCATCTACACCTCAATGATAAAGGTCACTGGTTTGAAGACAATAATGGACACATCTTCAACAGGGAAGACAGACGGTTTGAGAGAGGGGTAAAGGATGAAAAACCAACTTTGAACTGTAGAGGTGACCACAGGTTTCATCTTTCCAACAGCCCTGACTTGTCTCCCCAGGCAGTTCAAACAAAACTCACACTTTGAGACATGAGACCAAAACAGTTAACAGGTGGGCGTCGTTGGGAACACAAACGACACTAACAGGGAGCTGGATAGATGGAGGGGCCAAAGACTCATGACCTTGATGGCCTCATTGGCAATACGAACAGCCTAACTAGCGACTCCCATTGCCCTATCAGCATGTTTGTTTCAGACCACACCGTATAAGGCTCCTACTCCCAACCCATGTTTCAGAACTGAAGAAGCCTCTTGGATGAAATGAGAAACATCTTTAAGGAAAACAAGAAAAGTCCAGTTGTTTCCAACTAAACCTTCAAGAAAAACTTGAGAAGCATCTCAGGCAACAGAGAATCCAGCTGCCAGAGTGTAGGAGAACAGAACTGACCCAGTTTCATCAGCCTGCCCTCCCCCTAGAGAAGTTCAACATGGAGTCTCCTAGAAGCTTTAGGACGCAGATGAACATTAAAGAGACGGTGTGTAGTTTCCTGGCACTAGGGGGCAGTACATACATTTCAGGGTAGTTTTACACCATATCACCGTGACTGTCACTAGTTTAATAAAAACATTACGGTAAATGTTAGCTGTCGAGCTGAAAGCATGCAACCTCGGCGTGACTCCTCAGACTTTGATAGTCCTGCAGGTAATTCCATGGAGAGAATGCAACGCTGATGCTAGTTTTCTGGCGGTGTAGGTTCTGGATCTGCTCGGGGTCCTGCACCTGCCGATGACGTCACACTACGGCAATACCACTTGGCCAAAATATATTGCATCTCTTTTTTGATTCTGTTCTTTCACACAGGTTTTGAAAAGAGTTTAGCGGTTTTGTTATTAAATTCATGTTTCTTACTGCCTAAATGTTTTTGAACGTGGTAACGTAACTTCTGTAAGTCCAGCCAATCATCTAGTGTGATGTCATTGGCAGGCGCAGGACCCAGAGAACATGGCATCTAATATAAAGTCCCCCACAGACTTAGAACCACACCCCATGTATTTTAGACCCAATTTTTATGGTTATATGTTACGAAGCCGCCAATATTTTTCAATGACTGGACATCATTTTATTCATCTTCAACAACATTTCGATGGATATTTCCAGAGATTAATGGTAAAAACTTCACATTGTCACTTTTAGATTATGCGTAGAGGACTCAGATGAACATTCTGGTCCATCAACCCACAGGTCTGGGGTCACTGGTTTTCTGAGAGCTGGGAGGTGTGGACAGCAAAGTAAAACTATATTTGAGTGCAATTGTTTACAAGTAAACAAGCTTCATTTTCTCATGGCTGTAGTGACAATGGAAACCGACTGTTCATTTGGAAAATTAATGTACTGGTAATGTTGATCAGGAAAATGGTTCTATCTCCAGTCCACCCACATTACCTCTGCTAGAGTTTCGACTCCTAAGGCATATAGGCAATAATATAAACGCTGAAGAGCCCAAACTGACCCGATGTAGAACTGTAGAATCCATCACTGCTTTTAAAGCGGATTTAAAGCATGAAAGCTGGGAAGAATTATATAAACATAGTGATCCAAGTAAAGCGTTTGAAATCCTTCTAGAAAAAAATACTTGAACTATATAATAAAAATTGTCCAATTAGAAAACAGAAGCAACAACTAACTACCAAGCCATGGATGACAAAGGGGCTACAAAATGCTTGCAAAAAGAAGAATACTCTATACAAAATATTCATAAAAACTAGAAAAAAAGAGGCTGAAAATAGATACAAGAAATATAAAAACAAATTAACAACCATAATTAGGATTAATAAAAAGGAACACTTTGATAAATTATTACAACAGAACAAAAATAATACACAAGGAACATGGAAAATATTGAAAAGCTTTATTAATAATAATGAGGGGAAAAAAAGCATAATAGAGGTTCTGACCAGTGAAAATGGGAATCTTATAAATAATCATGGAGAAATTAGCCTTTCGCCGAGCCCCGCCCCCCTTAGTTACTGTTGCCAACTCCGACAATAAGTGGATCAAATACTGCAGCTCCGCAGATTTCCGTGATGGAAAGAAGTAGACAGATGCGTGTCAGCGACATTTTTTGGAGCAATTCGTCCTCAATATCATCCCGATAGAGGCAAAAAGGGTTACAGTATGCAGTGGAGGGATATATTAGTGTCGGCTCTGCTGAGCGAAGCGTAGCAGGGAACAAGGAGTTTGGAGTTTGGGAGAAGGTCCGGCATCCGGGGACGCATGGATCCGAGGAGCTGTGGCGGCGACGCGGTGTCCCTGTGAGCTGTCAGATGATCTGAGCTGCAGGCAGCTCTAACGGAGAAAAGCTCCCGGCGCTCTGCATCGCTATCATCTCAGCTGAGTCTGTTTATAAAATGTAACTTTTTATGCCCGTGTTTACTTTTATTTTTAGTTCCCGGCCGGAGCTCGGCATTAATTCATCACGTGATCATGACACCACCCGCTGTTGCGCCAAGGCTTAATGTACGTTTATAAGACACACAGTTGAGCAGGGTTTCCCCCAGCGCTATTTTAGCCTGGCGGGCCGCCAGGCTTTGCGTGCCCCCCCGCCAGGCTAAGCGTCACTTATTTATTTATTTTAAAGTTTTTTTAATGCACCAAACTAACATTTAAAATGTTAAATTTAGCGCTGAAACAAATACTCGAATGTTTCTATTAAAAAAATTCCTCAAATCATTATTATTTACTGATTAGAGGCGTTGTTAAATGCGTAACGCAGCCGGACTCTAATTTACACGGACACATTTTACTGGAGCACAACGGTGGATATCACCGGTGATGGAGAAAACGATAGACAAAAACTCTTGCAAAAGGCAAAGGTGGTCCAAAGTTTGGGACCATTTTAAACTCAGAAGAAGTGAAAACACTGTAAAACGGAGTTGTCTTACCATAACAGCACAACGTTATCCTTGAACAGGAAACCGCTTCAGCCAGCCGAATCCACGACCAGGTAGGCTAATGCTAATACCATAGACAAAGCTAATACGTAGCACGCACGCTAACTTTCGCGTCACGTAGGGACCGGAAAAAAACACGTTAATCGTGTTTACGTTAAACTAAGACTGAATAAACTCTACAACTGAATGAAAAATCACCATCATCCTGTTTATGTAGATGGCTGCAGCTGCAGCCTTGTGGAGCAGGGACGCAGCTAATACCTGGAGTCATTACTGCGGCTCAGTGTGACGCTGCATATACGGCAGGCCGTTATAGCATTTAATTTACTAACATATCTATCTTTGAATATAATTTTAGGTTGAATTATTGCCAATCTGTGTATATTTAGAAAAATATGACGCATTGTTACTAGTAGAAATTAGTAACATTTCTACTTGAAGTTTGATTTTGAAACACAAATTTTTTTCCTCCGTTTTGAAAGGTCGTCAAATAGAATATTTGATTGACAGAGGATTATATTACAATTAGAATACTAAAATATTAAATAGCTGTAACCCTTGTTAATGCAGGAGATAGGTGTAGGAGACTATTTTCATGTTCAGCCTGCATGAAAAACTCAGAGTGATCGATTATAATCAGAAATAATCATAAAAAAAATGTTTGTTCAGTGAAGCACACCTTTAAAATGAATAGGGGTCTTTAACCTGCAAGTCTAACTTTAACAGCATCTGGTGATACAAAAGCACAATAGCAACATCTTACGATGGATAAGTGAACAGGGTGAGAGGTCAGGTGTATTTTCCATGATCTGAATTGTATTTTTTTGTGTCTGGTAAAACCATATTTCAAGATTGTGCCTTTTTGTAAGACAAATAAATATTGTTAATAAATGGTTTATAACACCACATACTAGTCATACTTTTAAACTTCCTGACAACTTTTTTTTTTACAAAAACACCGTGGGTCGCCCGTGGGCTTGTCTACCACCGGGCTTTGCTAGTTTTCTGGGGGAAACCCTGGTTGAGGTAATATTACGCTGATTTGCCGGCACGGTGTGTCTTATCTAAAAGGGTCTTGGATAGTCTGGGAGGCGGACCTCCGCCCAGCCGCGGGCGGGGGGAGCACTCATGCTTGGCTGTTGCTGGTTGAGGTCGATGAGGAGGTTCTGAAGGGAAACGAAGGAGACATGACTACTATTGAGGCTAATGCTTAGTAGTATAAATTAGGCTTAGCTTCATCATTTTGTTTGGAGTTGTCGGATAGTAACGGTTGCTATGATGTGTGATTGGACAATAGCCGTTCTGGGGGCGGGGCCGGCGAAAGGCTATACACAGTTCTTCTTTTGGAGTTTGGCGGTTGGCAAGCAACTTAAGGTACAATAGCGCCACCTACCGATATGCAGTGTCAAACACATTTTCTTTCTGTTTTGAAGCTGTCATGAACGCGCAAGCAGTGTCAATTGACGCCACATCCGTAGGGCAGCGCGGGAAATTCGTGACCGAACTGCAGCGCATTTTGCAGCAAACAGCCTGTTCAAGAAAATGGAACGATACATGGGTGGCCTCATTCTTTTTGGTTTATAACGCTTCATCACCCATTAGCTTTGAAAAAATGAACATACATGTTTAATTTTTTACAGATTTTTTAAAGATCCTGCCCCATGTTCCTTTAAATCTAAGTAAAACTAAGTACACTATATTTGGAAAACAAAAACAAAAGGGTCTTTCTAAATTATTAATAAATGGAGAAGAAATTGAAAGAGTAAATGAAAATAAATTTCTGGGTGTTATAATAAATTCAAAGCTAAGCTGGAAACCGCACATAGAAAATGTTAAAACTAAAATGTCGAAAACTATTGCAGTATTAAATAAAACGAAAGATATTTTAAATAGAAAATCATTACTACTTTTATACCAAACATTAGTACATCCACATATGATGTACTGTTTGGAGGTTTGGGGAAACACTTATAGAACTCATACAAAACCCATAGTTTTATTACAGAAAAGAGCAATAAGAATATATATTTACAGACCTGGTCAAATTACAAACTGCACAAGTACTTTTTAAAGTATATAATAAAATAATTCCGGATTTTGTCCAGAGGCTGTTCAAGATCAAAGAGACAAAGTATGAACTAAGAGGGGAGGGACAATTGTATGTGATTCAGTGTATTCAAAGTTGTGGATGAAAATGTTAAGGCTAATATGCACTTAAAAGTATTCTGATTTTATAGAAAATGACTGTATATGGTAATCATTGATTTTCGTAGGATTATTGGTAGTTTTTTTCCTTTTTTGACTTATTTTTTCGTTTATTGTTAATATTTTTACTACAATTAACAATTTTCGATTTTATTTTAAAATATTCTTAATACATTTTTTCCCCATTTCTATTATTTATTTTTCTATTATTTTAAAAAAGGGGGGAAAAAAAGGGAAATCTGATCGCGTAATAAGGGTAGGCATAAAAAGCTATAGGCTTCAGCCTATAGCTTTTGGTTATTCTACTTGTAATTATTGTATTGTGTTTTCTTTTCTTTTTCTATTTTTAAAAATAACCAAATAAACGATGATGATGATGATGAAGGTTCTTTACTTTTATCTTTTCCTGTTTTTTGTTTTTTTCATCACCCTTGACCTCTCTGCTTTTCTGCATCTGATGCCCCTTTCAGAGAAAATGAGATGAGTCTGAGGGAAGAGACTAGCTGACACAAATGTTTAAGTTGACAGATTGTGTTTTAGAAAGCTAAGAGTTTGATTGTGAACTGAGGGTACTGTGATGATATGGGAAGCAGGAAACAGTGAGTGGGCTGTTGACCATGTTTGGGGTTCCTGCAGCAACTCATTTCCCTCCTGATTGTCTCTTTCCACATGATTGATGGTACATATGAAAAATAGAAATTGCAATGCATACTAAGCAGAGGAAAAACTTAAACAAAATGCCCCAAAAATCTTACAGGATGAGTTCTTAGTACAAAGATGCAATTCAACTGCTGGAAAAAATAAATTTTGCTAAGCGAGTAGGAACTGAATCATGCGATTTTAAACCCCTAAAGAACAAGGATAGGCCCATATATGCTTAAAATGTTGCAATTGGCACAATGGAGACATCATTTTTGTCATATTTTCTTGGGACATTTTATCAATCTGGATAGAAGACACTTCCCACCTCCACCCGTGTGGATTCCACCCATTTCATAGACTAGATCCCCAACAAAGCATCATGGGCCACAGAGAGGAAGAAAGCAAAACTACGCCAAGAGCACCCCACCCCCCCAATTATCCATCAAAGAGGCCTTTGACAAGCTGTTAACACACTAACACACACACAGTCCATCCCTGACGTTGCTGTTATGATTTACGTTGAACATATAATTGCAACTTTGTTTTAAAAATGTCTCAAAATGACTTAAAATTCGAAGTTTCAGACTTGAAACTTGACTCAGAACTTGAGGATAATGACCTGAGAATTGGAAAACAATGACTTGGTCCCACCTCTGATGTCACCTTTTGTGCTGCCATGTGGGTCATGTGGGTACTGCCTCTATAAACATTCCAAAAGCAAATCAAAACCATGCATCAGTTTTTTTTTCAGTGGCTGTTTTCAGGAATTATTTGCCTAAAACGAGCTGAGGCACCATCTTTTCTAACTCTAGATTAATTATAGACCACCATAAAAACAAACTAAAATGCTTAAATCAGCCATGAGTAGAATTCAACTTGTATTTTTTGCAGTATTCACACTTTAGTTTAAAATAGAGGTAAAAACCAAACAATTAAACATAATCTTAGAAAAGCTGCTGCGGGAAACTGGAGGTCCAAACAAGGATTCGGTAGAGACAAAAAGGTTTTTCAGGAGCTTCTATTCTTGTAATGAAACTGTATAAAACACATCCGATTTCCGATTGTGGATTATGCAGATATAATTTACCAGAACTCCACGGTTGTAAGTCTTGAATCTCTTGATGTTATATTCAATAGCTTATGTCACTTTGTTTTACGCTGTCCTTTTAGAACACACCACTGTCACATGTATGAACGCCTCTCATGACTTTCCTTAAATGCCAGGCGTCAATTTCACTGGTTGTCACTTGTTTTTAAATGCATCTTTTTTGATGTTCCATCTTATTTAAAAATATTGTTAGTACCCTTTAATTCTGTGTATCACACTAGGATCAATGATCAGCTCTCTTTTTTAATACCTCGATTTAAAAAAGAAGTAGGTTCTTGTTTGTGATTCATGTTTCAGACTTGTCGATTTGTTATTGTCTCTGCTTTCTTGTACTTTATTTACATTATTGTTGGAGGACCCACTCGAAAACTAGATGATTCATCTCAAGTGGTTTTATCCTCCGAAAATATAAGTTAATATTTAAATAAATAAATAAAACATTGCTGAGCGCTGTGTCACAGAGTGTATGGATGTCATAACTGATATTAATGCACATTTTTGCCCTTGTTTTGTCTTCTGGGAACATCAGGGCTCTACGCAGTACCTTAGCAGTACGGTGTCTCTCAGTCCTAATTTATTGTGAAAATGTTTTTTATTTTTCAGAAACAACACAGTCCTAAACTCCAAGGTTCTTTCTGTTGCTATCAAGTCCTCCCACACCTCCCTCTCAGCTCCTGTCGTGGTCGAGTTCTCCCACTTGTACAACGTTAGTAACAAATGACCTTCTTTTTAAAAAAAATCACCTCAAATGGAATGTTGCTGTATTGTGTTTACCATATTGTGACTGTGTTATTTGTTCCTCTTGTAGGGAACTACCAACCACAGCTGTATTTCTTGGGATGAGAGTGACAGGTAATGTCTATGACATCATTGACTGGTCATCAGACCACCTGCACATGCAAATCAAAGTCTTGCTCTGTAGGAGCTCAACCCAAGTAAAACACTTGTCACTCAGTGCGTTTACATGCGCATCAGAAAACCAAAGTATTGCCCTAAAAAGACTCATGTTAGTACATCATGTTAACGGGTTAGCCGAACTGAATCGATTGGATGCTCGCATTCCGGAAGTGACGCGACCGCAATAGCGGTCTTCTGATAGTGTCACCGCCACAACGTAACACGCGTAAAACTATCAAACAGTCCAGTACGTACAAAAAAAGCTGTGCTGCAGCGTTGTTGTCCATTCCTTCAGTCATTGTGCATATCCTGTTTCAACTCCGTCTGCTTCACTCCCGCCAGCGTTTGTTTACTATTTGTGTTGCTACAAGCTAACCGGAACAATGCCAACATGAAAGGGCGCATGTCGCCACCTACTGTACCGGAGTGGAGCCAACTTCATTTGAGAGGTCGGTTTTCTAATGCGCATGTAAACGACTCCCAGCTTATTACCATAAGATCCACCTGGATCCACTTACATGTTGATATTGCCCATGTAAACACACTGAGTGTTGTAGCACCTCTGTCCTAACCGTAAGTTGAGATACATCTATCTAGGCTCTGTAGGAGTTACACCTAAGATATACTCAAAAAGGATTGCGGGACAGGTTTGAACAGTTACTTTACTGCAACAAGTGTGTGTGTGTGTGTGTGTGTGTGTGTGTGTGTGTGTGGGTGGGTGGGTGAATGACTGTATGTGTTGTGAAGCACCATAGGGGGTTGTAGAACCCTAGAAGGCACTATACAAGCCATTTACCTCTAACAATAAGAATTATTGACAGATCTGCTGTACCTCACAATGAACAAAATAAGGCGCCACAAACAGAAATAACATTAAAAAACAAAATCACTCTGATTGATTGAGCTCAATCTTCAAATAATTTGAGTTCTTAAGTGTTTGTGTGTGCACAATGTTCACAGATGCAGGTGAAGGTTCTCAGTCATCCAGGTCTTGGTAATCTAAAGGGCTTTGATTGAAGGCAACTGGACTTCTTTGGTTTCTTGAAGACATTTCGCTTCTCATGCGAGGAGCTTTGTCAGTTCTGACTGGAATATGGGAGGGTCGATCTTATAAACTGTAGCTGTCTGTTGTTGCTTAATGAGCAGACACTGCCTATGAATACCCCTCCTCCCAGGCAATTATAATAATATAATAAATAATTTATAATATAATTAACAATGTAATATTATAATCATTGAAACCAACTACAGCAGAAACTTTCCCATGAGTGAAAATGATCAGAGACAGTTTCACCTTCCTTCTGTTTCTGCCATGTTTTTGGCTTTTGTGTTTTTGCTTGGAGATGCTGGTCTGCATGTATGTTGTGCTGTTATTTTTAGTTTTTCCTATTTATGAATTTGTTTCATATTACATATTCTGTAATCTCTTTCATGTAAATGAACATTAGACTGTTCATAAGTCTTCTCTATTTTCCATCTCCTGATGAACCTTTCAGAAATCTAACAGACATTAAAACTGTTAAAAATACAGACTGGAAGGTAAATGTGAACATTTTAAACATGATAAATGTCAAAATGGAGTATTTCTTAACCACTTTAAAAAGGTGCCTTGTTCATAATCTGAATCTTAATCCCATCAGGGTTCAGTTTGAGTTCTGCCTGTATGGGTTTTCCAAGTAAAGATAGCTTAAAGTTTCCTCTGGAGGCTCCACAAGTTACTGAGTGGAACTCGATCGGTCGCCCGAACCCATGTTAGCGTTTAAAAAGAAGTGGATCAATGCTGCGCTCTGAAGAGGCTGTGTTTCTCAATTTACACAAACTTTCCACACAGCAGTATGAGGCGCCACATTACATGGTGAAACTGGAAAAATGAGAATCTGGTGCAAAAGTTCATTAATAATAATCAGCTGATGAATCCAGAACACCTGCGGAGGGTTCCTGAGCCTTTAGATGGTCTCAGTCTGAGCTGGATTACTGACATTAGTGGACTTTTGCACCAGATTCTACTTTTTACTGTTCCATCTGTGTGTAGTAATACATACAAATATCAACATTTAGCCACATTAAACGGCACATACAAATAAATATAGGTGACTACATTTTAAGCACTAAAAATAAACACATTTGTGTTTAGTCAATCTTTTCTTTGTTGTAGAAAACATGGAAGTAAGTCTAATAGTGTTGGAAAGCCTGATTAGTCACCTTTGTAGGACTGTAGAACCCTAAAAAGGTGATATACAAATACAGGCCATTTACCTTTACTACAAGGTATACTTTGTAAGGGTCATTAATCAGTGGAATGGATGATTGAACCTTCCATAAAAATCAGGAAAAAAAACAAAACATATTGTTTATTTTTTCCACTTTATTCATTTTCATCATCAGGGTCCCACTGGTCAGTTCATGGTAAACTAAAGGTCTGTCAGTGGTTTCATGTTATGTGGTTTTATTTGTAGTTATTACAGAAGTGGAAACGGCAACGTAAACTGGCTGTAAAGATACGTCACTACTCAGAGACACCATGCTTCTTCTGAAAGTTTTTTGGCAAATTAGTGTTTTTTAGTCATGACAGCTTCAGCGAGGATCTTCACAGTAGATGGTGAAAAGAGTGCTGAACAGCTCAGCAGCTTTTGTCTGGAGCTCTACCACTATCACAGCTATGACACTGATGCAGCATGTGGAAAATTAAAAGTGTCACTCAAAGAATTCTTCCTTCTACTCCCCAACCCAAGCAGACATGTATAGGAAGAAGCTTGGAGTCTCCTGAGAGAAGGAGCGATTAGTGAGCATGAAAGATGGAGCGAGAGAAGAAAAGATCCATATTAAATGCTCTAATTTTGCTGCTTCTGTGGGCACCACTCATTATCTTTTTCTTTCTAAATGTTCTGTTTCTTTAGGGCAACAAATTAGCGTGAGAATGACAAAGTGGGAGCAGTGAGTGAGAGAAACAAAGAGGCAAACAGTCTGCAGCCTTATTGCAGCACACATTTGCATTTAGATGGGTGCTTGCACTTGGGAAGAGCAGAACATCCATCACCTCATTGAAGGGGTTAAAAGTAGTTTGGTTGGAGCTAGAGATGATTGGGCCAGAAGAGATAAAACACAAAGCAGATGCTGAGAATTAGATTAGATGTGGCTTTAACGCTCTGTTTTCTGTCGTGGTTCTTGAACATTTTACAGAAAAACATCAGACTCCTCATATTTGTTTTCATTTCATTTGGTTTATTTATAACCATGGTACCTGAACAAATTGATAGCTGTTGTTCTGAGATGGTCTTAGCTTTTGTTCTCCAGAAGGGTTCAAATGAAGGCAACTGGACTTCTTTGGTTTCTTTAAGACGTTTCACTAGTGATGGCCAAATGAAGCCTCATGAAGCAATGAGGCTTCACCAACTACTTGAAGCTTCATTTAGTGCTTGATTTGCTCAGCCTCATATAGCGACATCTGCTGGTGGAGTTGAAACGTGACAGCTACGTCATCATAATAAACATCATCAAACCTCTAATGTGGTTTATGCTCATGTTAATGAAGCTATGGTTTCATTCAAGGAAATCATTTTGGTTTCAGAATGGGGGGGGGGGGGGTGTCACACTAATGTGATTGGGTGGGGTGTCAGCGATCCACGTCTTACACTTACTATTGAAATGCATGGTTAAGAAAGTAAACCCCAGCACCTCTAAAAGTGAGTGAAGGACACACAAACACCCCCACCCCGGCTCCTCTAAACCTCCTATCCTAAAGTCATGGCCAATATACCTTATTTAACATAATAATTCAAAATAACACTAGTCCAGGGGTGTCCGACCTTGGAGAGCTTAAGCTACTTTTACACCATGAAAGTGCAGAAGTACTACTACCATGTGATTTATTGACACTGATACTTTCCATGTGTGGATATGCTTACTATGTTAAAATGCTATGCTTACTATATTAACATGCATTGTTTGAATACATCAATATTGTAAAAAAAAAAAAAAGGAAAAGGAAAATAGTGACATTCCTGTTTTGAAACTCAAACTAAACATATTTTGTTTTTTAACTAATCAGATACTTTCAGATAATGAAATACAAATCTACTTTGTGTGAATGATTTGACTTTTATTTTTTTAGAATGGATCAGTAACAGAACTTTTTGATCACACAGGAACAGCTAACCTGTTCCTCTTGAGACACCCTCACCCTGTCACTTTTTCATAGTGGTAAGCAATTTTGTCAGAAATGAATAAATACTTCCAAAAACTATAGAATGCCATTTAAAGAACATTTAATGACCTTTAAATGGCATTTAATACAAAACCGTAAATGTTGTTATTTTTCCAAACAATGCAACACAAAAATTCTCCTAATGTGAATAAAGCTGAAGATATTTTAAATCAAATACAAGCTAAATGTGATGAAAAAACAAAAGTAGTTTGAACTGAAGTAAAAATATAAAAACAGAAATAACATTTCTTCCTGCTTTCCTGATTCATTGAACTAAGTTTTCTTCACTAGTGCTCACTACTTTTCTTCACTAGTGCAAATCAGCTCCGGACAAATGGATTGTTGCATGGATGGATGGATAGATGGATGCATGGATGGATCGACATTCTCCACCAGCTCCGGTGGCCTAGTGGTAGAGTGTCCGCCCCGGGACTGGGAGATCAGGGTTCGATTCCCGGTCGGGTCATCCCAAAGACTTTGAAAAGATGGGACCCAATGCCTCCTCGCTTGACACTCAGCACTAAGGGGTTTGGTTGGGGGGTTAAACCACCAAATAGTTCCCGAGCGCGGCCACAGCTGCAGCTCACCGCTCCCCACCATGGGGATGGGTCAGATGCCGAGATGTAATTTCACCATTGTGTGATGATGACTTGGTACTTTAGTGAATAACTGCAGGTTAAATGGTGCTTTGCTGCATTTTTGTTGACAAAATTAAAATAAGGTTGGAGGTTTGTCCTTTTTCTCTGCCTCTGGATCAGCTGATCCGCGAGTCTGATGGCTGTGCGCAACACAGAGCAGAAAGAGAGCGAGAGGAAGAACTTACGTTCGAACAATCATATTTTATTACTAAAAGGGACAATCAGCTACAGTTACCAACACTACTAATAAAGCTATTTTTTTCTACAAGCTCAACCACTTTCTGAAATTCTGATGGACACATGGACCAGACTAAAACAACCCAAAAAGCACTGTGAGTTTTGGCAGCTTTTATTTTGAAAATTTGCTGGTGAAGGTTCTCAGTCATCCAGGTCATGGCTTCGAATGAAGGCAACTGGACTTCTTTTGTTTCTTGAAGACGTTTCACTTCTCATCCGAGGGAATATGGGAGGGTCGATCTCATAAACTGTAGCTGTCTGTTGTTGCTCAACGAGCAGAAACTGCCTGTGAATACCCCTCCTCCCTACCTCCTGATGAGTCGTTAACATCGTTAGCCTCTATTGTGTGGAAATTGTTGTTTTGATTAGATGCAGGAGGGTGTGACCTGGACCGAAACTGTTTTGGAATTAGGTTTAACACTGCATTGTAGGTGCTGGAAAGGTAAATGATGATAAATGAGACACACTTGTGTAGCGCCTTTCAGAGTCAGAGGACTCCAAAGTGCTTTACACTACAGTGAATCATTCATCCATTCACACACTGATGGTGATGAGCTACAATGTAGCGAGGCTGCCAAGCACAGGCGCTGTCAGTCCCTCCAACCACCACCAGCAGGCAAGGTGGGTTAAGTGTCTTGCTCAAGGACACAACAGCAGCATTCTCTGCCGGGAGCTGGGATCAAACCTACAACCTTCCAATTACTGGACAACCCGCTCTACCTCCTGAGCTGCTGCTGCCCTGAAAGGTGAAACCTGAGACCTCCTCTGTTTAATGTCAGTCTTTTCTGTTTGACATAGATAGCTTCCTTCACTCCTCTCTCAAACCATCTATCTTCTCTGTCCTAAAAAGGTGGCTCTCCTGTGTTGAGCCATGCTCTTGTGTAATTGTTGTTTAGTGTCTCCTATGTAAAGGTCTGGACAGTCCTCACTGCATTGGACTGCATAAACGACGCCACTGAGCTTCTGTTTGGGTGTCTTGTCTTTAGGATGGACCAGCCTCTGTCTGAGGGTGTTGTTGGGTTTAAAGTTTACAGGCATGTTGTATTCTCAGTTTCTCAGAGACTCCTGCCACATATGGTGTTGTTGCACCTGTTGTCCTTGTCTTTGCTGTTTGCTGCTGTGGATTCTTTTCTAGACTTCTTTGTTGATTTCACAAAGGCCCAGTTAGGGTATCTGCAGTTTTGGAGAGCTTTCTTAATGTGTTTCTCTTCCTTTTGCTTTCCTCCTGTCTTTGTGGGAATATTCTCAGCCCGATGGTGTAAAGTCCTGATAACTGACATTTTATGATCCAGTGGGTGGTGTGAGTCGAAATGCAGAGACTGGTCTGTGTGAGTCGGTTTTCTGTAGACGTCAATGCTGAGACTTCCATCCTCTTCAATTTGCACAGCACAACTAACTGCCCTTCTTGGACTGTGCTGTTGTAGCACTAATCACACTGAAAACTGGCATTGTAGCCAGATTGTCACTGTGTGGCTGTAGCAGTGGTCTGATTGTGATGGTTGACATAGAGGAATGAATGGCCAATCTGATGTTTATAATTTTCTCATTGAAAAAAGATACAAACTCATTACACTTAGTTTGGGATATGAAATCAGAGGCTAACTGTGTTGGGAGACTAGTTAGCCTCTCAACAGTAGCAAACAGAACATATAGTGCCTTCTAGAGTTCTAGAACCCCCCAAGGTGCCTCTGGCACACTGGCAGAGGCTAGGCTGCCATACATAGGCGCCGCCGGTCCCTCCAACCACTACCAGCAAGCAAGGAGGGTGAAGTGTCTTGCCCAAGGACACCATTTATAAGACTCGGTGGGCACTTCACTCCTCTGCCACCGTCGCCCACCATTGAATGGTTTGATGTCTATAGAATTGACCATGTTATAGTTATTTGTGTTGACTAAAGTAAGTTTCTTTGGCTGCCAGCTTTGGACTGACTCCAAAAGTTAAGTTGTACTTGTACGCAATGTTTCATGTCTGAGAGTTTAATTAATATCTTTCCAGAAGTAAATAAAGCCCTTTTTATAAGACACACCATGCCGGCAAAACAGCGTAATATTACCGCAACATGTTTCTTATGAATGCGCCATGGCGGCATCACGTTGCGGGAATTTTGCGGCATTCGTGCCGCCACGCTTGGTAGTAATATTGCGGTAATATTGCGGCTTCGCCGGTCTTATAAACACACATTAAGCCTTGGCGCAAAAGAGGGAGGTGTCATGACCATGTAATGAATTAATGCTGCGCTCCGGCTGGGAATTATGTTGAAAATGAAAGTAAACACGCGCTTAAGTTTCACGTTTGTAAACAGAACCAGCTGAGATGATTAACTGGACCGATGCGGTGCTCCGGGAGCTTCTCTCCGTTAGATCTGCAGCTCAGATCATCTGACAGCTCACAGGGATGGTGGAGGACACACACCTGTAGCTGGTTGTTAAAATAAAAACTTAAGGAGCGCTGCTTCGATTGCAATAAAAAGCAAGTTATGTCCAAAATACACGGAAGTCCGCGACAGCGTAGAGACCGCCCCCATACCTCCTTTTTGCCGCCATCGTGTAATCTTTTATAAAACTGACATGATTGCGCAACATTACCGCCAAGGTCTGAGCTCTTATAAACGACCTAACGCTCCCTGATGCCGCATCGGCGTTGCGGCAAATTGGCGGCATTGTTTTATAAAAGAGGCTTAAGATACAGAAGTTAACAGAAAGAAGGAACCGACTTCAATAGCACAGGTCTCATGTGAGCTTCTCATACCCAAAGTATGTGTTTCAAGGTAATCTCAGCTACAGTGATATTCCATGTGTAAAAGTCATAAATTACAGCTTCCTGTAAGTGTGTGGGAGGAGGGGGACACCCTGCACGGGTCTCCTGCTTTCGTCACGTGTAAAGATGACTGGTTATTCAAAATTATTGCTACTAATATTGATTAGCTGCGGTAGACATCTTGAATGAAGTTGAAGTATTTAATATTGACTCATTCACTGCCAGCCGTTTTCTGATCAGAAAGCGTTTTTACTGTTTTTTGAAGAGTCACAGAACATTGTGCTCTATGATCATGTAAACGCCAAAACTACCAAAAGAAAGAGTAGACTCACTTCTTACATCAGGAAGAATCACTGTATTTCTAGAGTTTTTCGTTCTTCCACAATCTGGTGCCCAAGCGCTGCTGCAGAAGCATTTCTGGTTAGGCACGTCGTTTTTTTCACAGCAGCGTCCCAAAACAAACTCCTAATTCATTGATTTACTGCTTCCTGATCACATGATGTGTGACATACATGGATAAAGATCCGCTTTAGACACGTGATGTTTGTTCTCACGGTGCGGGGGCTTGTTCCGACGCGCGCCCCGTACAAAAATGCAAATGATGACTAAAGTCATCATTGGCAGTGAATGAGTTAAAAGGCTGAAAGTTTTAGGCTTATCTGACCACTCTAAATAAAGATCCTGAGAAAAAGACCAACCTAACTGAGGTAAGAATGGAAATGGCTTTGGTGCAATAAATAAATAAATACTGAATCAAACTGAATCAAATCATTAGACCAGTGAGAGGTGAAGTCATTCTAATAAACTTGGACAACTTTTGCATTAACATACAGTAAATTACTTGTTCATGATAAATGATCAAAATATTGTCAAACATATTTTGGATACCAGAATTTATTCATTAACTCTCAGTTCGTTGAATGACTGATGTTATTGACCACAGTCACATTCCAGCTGTCACCACATAATACAAGACGACAACAGCGGAGGCACAGACAAAGCAAGGATGAAGAATCCAATTTTGTTGTGTTGGGGTATAGTGTCGGGGGCTGGAGGAAGACATGTTCTCTGCAAAATTAAAATCTATCTTGGACAGCAGCTATGATTAATGAGTTAATATTTGGAAAAGAAATTGGAAACTGAGGAGCTGTCCTTGTCATGTTGATAAGAACTGCTGGGTCTTCACTGAGTCAGAGATCGATAACAAGAACATCAGCGGCATCTTTCTGTCCATCTCCCTGACGCTACGGCTCAGGTCTGTTTTTAGTTTGTCCTATCTGATGTGCTGTAAATACCAGGGGCCTCATTTATCAACCACACTTACAAACAGATCTGTGCGTATTTCGTGCGTTGGAACGATTTTACGCATTGTATGGTATTTACCAATTTGTACTTGTGCGTGAAAACGTTCCTATATATAAGAACAGCTGTGACCATGCGTAGGAACAGCATCTAGTGGTAGAACGAGGGAACAGCAATTCTGAAGGTCTCAGTGATCCACGCGTGTTCCTCATCCACTAATTATTCTACCCAATAAATAAATATGTTGGTGGATAAACAGCTGTGTCACATTATTGGTGCTAAAACACCCGTGACCCACGGGAATCTGACTGTAGAACGGCTGATTTCGTGTTATTTTGTAATCACAATGTTTACTCTTACCATGTTTATGATGTTTTAAATCATTTTGAATTTATTTATTTATTATCCACCCATCCATCCATTTTCTCCCGCTTATCCGGAGTCGGGTCGCGGGGGCAGCAGCTTAAGGAGGGAAGCCCAGACCTCCCTCTCCCCAGCCACTTGGGCCAGCTCCTCCGGGGGAATCCCAAGGCGTTCCCAGGCCAGCCGAGAGACATAATCTCTCCAGCGTGTGTAAATGACATTGTTAATATCTGTTTACTTTAAAAGGGGTCATAGTTGTTTGTTTTATTTGTTACATTAACGAAGCAGCTAATGCTTTTATTTTGAAAGAGCCAAATGACAGTTAGCGATAGCAACGGTTTTCAGCAGCATAGCAACACCGAGAACTATTTACAGAGAGCAGTGCTCTACAGTTTACACCTGCTAAAACGATCTAAGGTGTAAATCTAAGCTGCAAACGTTTCTTTAGCACCTGGTTGATGAGGGAACAAGGTTGGTGTTAAAGATTTGTTGTTTTAATGTTGATTTTGTACGCTAATTATAGCGGTTACATTTTGTTCCACTAGAGGGTGCTAGCGTAGCTACTACAAACGTTTCAATGTTAATTGTTTTATATAAAATCACATAAATTTGTAACATGATGTATTTTAATTTATTTAATGTCACATAAAAGATAAAATAGACAAAGTTGAAAGGTTTTATTAAATAAATACATGTTAATATATAGTAACAGCACTACAGATTGTCAAGGATTAAAAGGTTTAGCAATTCATAATTAATTAATGATTTATAAATAAGGTAGGGGTTAATGTAACACACTGTTTGAGTTTTATTAATATTTTGTTCTGTATTATCTGTATTTTGTAGCTCTTACGGTGTGTTCACAATACAAGGTTGTATAAATAAAAGGATTGTGAACCATCAGTTCAAGAGACCATCATTTCAACCGGGATCGCTACAGTAAGAGCTTGACCCAAGCTGCAGCAAGAGCACCTAAGCTGAGAGGAGCTCAACCAATGCTCAGCACCAAGGTCCCAGTGAGATCCACTTCAAGGTTCCAGCTCCACAGCTTCAATCAAGGTAATCTGAGAGCTGATGTCAGCAGCATCACCTCATCCTAAAAATGGAGGCATCTGAAGAGGAAAAGGAGTACACAGAGGACTTTCATGTCAACAAGGAAGAGGAGCCTCTACGGTCCACTCGTCAAAGGAGACCTACAGAAAGGATGCAAGCATATCAGGAGGAGGAGGCCCACAGAAAGGAAAAACGGCTTCTCAAGATTTATGAGGAATGGAAAAAACAAGTACGTACAACACGAGAGCAATTAAAGGGAAACATACCAAATAGTCAAATTGCTGAACTGATGGACATTTTAGAGAAGGAAAGAGATAGTGTCATAAAGGCATATATGGAAATTAGGGAAAACATTACTCCCTCTAGTGACACAAGACGACTCATAGATGCATGTGAAGCAGTCACCAGAGACGTTATCAAGATTGCACATGAAAGAATCTCTGGCATAGATGATTATGATTGTGACAAAGTGAAGATACAACTACGTGAGCTTCGTAACCCAGACTATGCTCAGTCCATTTACAGTTCCTCAGTCACTCATTCAAGTAAACACTCTTCTGCCAGCAAGTCATCCTCCCTTAGGTCAGCAGTAGCAGTAAAGAGAGCAGAGGCTGCAGCAGAGTTAGCAGCCAAAGAAGTTGAGTATGAGGTTTTACTAGAAGAGGAAAAACAAAAGAAAAGGATTCAACTTTTAGAAGAAAGACAAAGGAAGGAGATGGAATCTCAAAAACATGAATTAGAGAGACTAAAGGCTGAAAAGGAGTTAAAGGCTGCACGAGCTAGACTAATAACTTATGATCAAGAAATAAAGAGTGAGAGCAATGTTCACACTGTTGACTTTAGCAGGGCAGCTCAAATGGCTTCCATAGTTTCTGCTCACATCAAAGTCCCTAACAGTGAAGTAGAGTCCACCTCACCACCAAAGACAGACATTCTTTACTTAGCACAAGCAGTACAAGACAGTGTCACCATGAACAGGCTGCCAATGCCAGAGCCTTCCATATTCACAGGTGACCCAATACAGTTCATTGAGTGGAAAGCCTCATTTTCTGCACTCATTGATAAAAAGAACATCTCACCTGCTGACAAATTGTACTATTTAAAGAAATACATAGGAGGTCTAGCTCGACAGACACTTGATGGCATCTTCTTCAGAAATGACAGTGATGCATACCAGGATGCGTGGGAACGACTTAACCAAAGATATGGACATTCATTTATTATACAGAAAGCATTCAGAGAAAAGCTTGTAAGATGGCCAAAGATACAAACAAATGACTCTAAAGGATTTAGAGCGTTTGCTGATTTCATTCAAACATGTTATGAGGCTCTGCCACACATTGAAGGCTTAACCATTTTAAATGACTGTGAGGAGAACCAAAAACTTGTTCAAAAACTACCTAACTGGGCAGCTGCAAGGTGGAATCGTCAAGCTACTCAGTTCATGAGAGAAAGTGGGAAGTTTCCAAGTTTAAAGGACTTTGCAGAGTTCATGTCTTCTGAAGCAGAGATTGTTTGCAATCCGATCACATCATTTCAGGCTCTCCACTCAACAGACTTCACTACAGTCACTGGCAAAGGTTACCAAAAGGAAAAAAGGCCCACCTCCAGCGTTCTCCACACAGAGTCTGTAACAGAGACTGAAAACACAAAACCAAAATCATATGTTAAACCACCATGCACGCTCTGTCAAGTTAATGGACACAAACTTCAAAATTGTTCACAGTTTAAAGTAAAATCACTTGAAGAAAGAAGGAAATACATAAAGGAAAAAAGACTCTGTTATGGCTGTCTCAAACCTGGACACAGTGCAAAGGACTGTCGATACAGACTTGTGTGTGAAATTTGTCAGAGAAAACACCCTACCTGTCTGCATGACTTCAACTATGAAAAGGATAAATCAGCCACTAACCCAATTCAGTTCAACACAGAACAGGCTGCAACTACTCTTTCTCTCAGTGCAGAAACCAGTGAACAATATGTCAGTACATCCATGATTGTACCAGTATGGGTTTCTTCAGAGCAACATCCAAGCACAGAAAGGCTTGTTTATGCACTCTTAGACACCCAAAGTGACACCGTGTTCATTGATCAAGATGTGTCTAATAGTCTCAAGGCTAAATCTACTCCAATAAGGTTAAAGCTCACTACAATGCTTGGTAAAGATGCTGTTGTGCCAAGTGAACGTGTCATAGGTCTCAAAGTGAGAGGCTACAACTCCTCAGAAATGATTGAACTCCCTCCTGCTTACACAAAGGACTGTATACCAGTTAACCGTTCTCACATTCCTACCTGTGAAACTGCAAGGCAATGGAATCATCTCAAGGTAATAGTGAATGAGATTCCTCCACAGTTAGAATGTGAAGTTGGCCTGTTGATTGGCTACAATTGCTCTAAGGCATTAGCTCCAAGGCAGGTGATCTTAGGAGAAGAAACTGAACCATATGCAGTTCGTACAGCGTTGGGATGGAGTATTGTAGGCCCCTCATCCTCTCACAATGACTCTTTCAGCATGTCTACAGTGTGTCACAGAGTTGCAGTCAAAGAGCTTCCACTGGTGACTCCAGCTGATGCACTCAAGGTTCTTGAGTCTGACTTTAAGGATGATAACAAGGATAACAAGTCAGTGTCTCAGGATGACATTCTCTTTCTAAATACTTTAAAGGAAGGCATTTACAAAAATACTGAAGCACATTACGAAATGCCGCTTCCATTTAAGGAGAGACCATTCTTGCCGGACAACAAGCAAATGGCTGCTGTGCGACTTCAAAGTCTCAAAAACAAACTGTTAAAGGACCAAAGGTACAAGGAGCAATATGTAAAGTTTATGACTGAAGTAATAGAAAAAGGTGATGCAGAGGAAGTGCACAGTGAAGCAAAAGAAGGAGAAAGGTGGTATATTCCTCACCATGGGATATATCATCCCCAAAAACCAGACAAACTCAGAGTTGTCTTCGACGCCTCAGCAAAATACAAAGGTAACAGTCTCAATGATCATTTGCTATCGGGCCCAGACTTGCTGAACAATCTAAATGGTGTTCTGATCAGATTCAGAAGGCATCAAGTTGCATTGCTATGTGACATCGAGAAAATGTTTCACCAATTTCATGTGTATGAAGCCGACAGAGACTATTTAAGATTTCTTTGGTGGAGAAATGGAAACCTGAACACCCAGCCCCAAGAGTATCGGATGAAGGTGCACCTTTTTGGTGCCACATCCTCACCAGGGTGTGCCAATTACGGCTTAAAGCATCTTGCTAAAGAAAATGAGAAACAATTTCCCCTTGCTTCTCAGTTCATATTGAAGGATTTCTATGTGGATGATGGTGTAACAAGCACGGCAAGCATCAAGGAAGCTATTCAGCTTGCACAAGAGGCTCAGACACTCTGTGCATCAGGTGGCCTTAGACTGCACAAGTTTGTGAGTAATGAAAAAACAGTACTAGAAAGCATTCCAGCATCTGAATGTGCCTCACCACAGAAAGCATGTGACCTAGCATTTAATGACTCTAAACTTGAAAGAGCACTAGGCATTCACTGGCACATTGGCTCAGACACATTCAGGTTTTGCTTTCGCCCCAACAACCAACCAGCAACAAGGCGTGGCATCCTATCTATGGTTGCATCTCTTTATGACCCATTGGGATTCATCTCCCCCTTTATTCTCACGGGCAAAAGAGTGCTTCAAGAGACTTGCAAACAAGGCACAGGCTGGGATGATCCCCTTCCTAGTGAACTAAAGCCAGTGTGGGATAACTGGAAAAATGACTTGGAGAACATTGAGAAAATCGCAATACCACGCTGTTATGTTCCTAAAGACTTTGGCCAAATAGTAAAAATAGAATTGCATCATTTTTCTGATGCAAGCTCATACGGATATGGACAGTGTTCTTACTTAAGACATGTAAACAAAGATAATAAGGTGCATTGTGCTTTAGTTACAGCAAAGACCAGAGTTGCTCCTATTAAAGTAACAACAATACCAAGACTCGAGCTGACAGCTGCTGTTATCTCTGTTACTGTAAGTAACATGTTAAAGGATGAGCTTGGATTGACACAGATAGATGAGTATTTCTGGACAGACTCTAAAGTCATTTTAGGCTATATTAATAATGAAGCACGCCGTTTCCACACATTTGTCTCCAACAGAGTTCAAAAGATAAGGATCTACAGCTCCCCACAGCAGTGGAGATATGTCCCTTCTGAGCAAAATCCTGCAGACATTGCCTCGAGAGGTTCGAGTGCAAGTGAGCTCATTACATCAGACTGGTTCAAAGGGCCAAAGTTTTTATGGGACAAAGAAATACCTCCAGCAGCAGATATTGACACAACTGTACCACTCGGAGATCCAGAGGTTAAAAGGGTACATGTACTGAACACACTCCAAACAGAGAAAGAAAGTTTATCAGACAGGTTAACAAGGTTTTCCTCTTGGTACCGCCACTCAAGCCATAGCTCGACTCATTCGCTGTGCTAAAGGAGACAAAACAACAGGCCACAGTACAGTACAAGAAAGACTAAATGCACAATGTGTTATTCTAAAAGATGTGCAAGCAAGTGAATATGCGGAAGAGATAAAGATGCTCAAACACGGAAAAGTACTTCCTTGCAAAAGCAAACTGTTTCAAATGGACGCTTTTCTTGATAGTGATGGACTCCTTAAGGTGGGAGGGAGGCTCAAAGATGCTTCATTTTCATCCTCATTGAAACATCCAGTGATTATTCCAAAATGTCACTATGTCACTCAGCTAATAATAGCTCATTTCCACAGCACAGTACAACACCAAGGGAAAGGACTGACAATCAATGAGATCAGATCGAATGGATTTTGGATTCCAGGCATCAACAAAGCTGTAGCAAACTTTATACACCAATGTGTAAAGTGTCGCAGACTCAGAAGAGGCACGGAGGAACAGAAAATGTCTGATCTCCCATCACAGCGCTTAGATCCATCTCCACCATTTACATTCTGTGGAATGGACTGTTTTGGTCCCTTTCTAACCAAAAAAGCTCGCAAGGTGCATAAGCGTTATGGACTTCTTTTCACATGCCTTTGCTGCAGAGCAGTGCATATAGAAATGTTAGATGACATGACTACAGATGCCTTCATCAATGCACTCCGCTGTTTTATTGCCATAAGAGGAGCAGTGAGTGAGATAAGGTGTGATCAAGGAAGTAACTTTGTCGGAGCTAAAAATGAACTACAGGAAGCTTTAAAACAAGTGGACTCTAACCGCATTACCACATTTCTCGCTGAGAAACAGTGTGACTTCAAAATGCACACTCCTCATTCAAGCCATACAGGCGGTGTATGGGAAAGACAAATAAGGACAGTTCGCAACATTCTGCGCTCAACAGCTTCACTTTCATCAGACAGAATAGACGACGCATCATTAAGGACATTCTTTTATGAGGCAATGGCAATTGTGAACAGCAGGCCTCTTACAGTGGACAACCTAAGTGACCCAAACAGCCCAGAGCCCTTGACCCCAAATCACCTGCTTACTATGAAGTCAAAGACAGCCCTGCCCCCTCCAGGCAAATTCATCAAAGAGGACATTTATGCACGAAAAAGGTGGCGGCAGGTGCAATACTTATCAGAACAGTTTTGGTCACGCTGGAAAAGGGAGTATCTGTCCAACATTTCAACAAGGCAAAAATGGCACACTCCAAAGAGAAACCTGAAAGTTGGAGATATTGTCATGGAGAAGATGGACGATTTACCCCGCAATGAATGGAGATTAGCTCGTGTGATGGATACAGTAACTGACAAAGATGGACTCGTCAGAAAAGTAAAGATTCGCTTTGGAGAGAAGAGTGAGAAAGGACAATGTTCCAGAAAACTTTCATTGGTGGAACGCCCAGTGCAGAAACTGGTTCTGCTATTAGAGACTGTTTAACTTTATTCTACAGTTAAGGGTTTATTCCTTTTCTTACTTGTTATGGACTGTGTTTTTAATAGACTTTAAATGTTAAAGGTCATTCTTCATTAGAAAATCATTATCGCTCCTTTAAATTACCAGTTAAGCTCTAATGATTTGATGGGAGTGTAAATGACATTGTTAATATCTGTTTACTTTAAAAGGGGTCATAGTTGTTTGTTTTATTTGTTACATTAACGAAGCAGCTAATGCTTTTATTTTGAAAGAGCCAAATGACAGTTAGCGATAGCAACGGTTTTCAGCAGCATAGCAACACCGAGAACTATTTACAGAGAGCAGTGCTCTACAGTTTACACCTGCTAAAACGATCTAAGGTGTAAATCTAAGCTGCAAACGTTTCTTTAGCACCTGGTTGATGAGGGAACAAGGTTGGTGTTAAAGATTTGTTGTTTTAATGTTGATTTTGTACGCTAATTATAGCGGTTACATTTTGTTCCACTAGAGGGTGCTAGCGTAGCTACTACAAACGTTTCAATGTTAATTGTTTTATATAAAATCACATAAATTTGTAACATGATGTATTTTAATTTATTTAATGTCACATAAAAGATAAAATAGACAATGTTGAAAGGTTTTATTAAATAAATACATGTTAATATATAGTAACAGCACTACAGATTGTCAAGAATTAAAAGGTTTAGCAATTCATAATTAATTAATAATTTATAAATAAGGTAGGGGTTAATGTAACACACTGTTTGAGTTTTATTAATATTTTGTTCTGTATTATCTGTATTTTGTAGCTCTTACGGTGTGTTCACAATACAAGGTTGTATAAATAAAAGGATTGTGAACCATCAGTTCAAGAGACCATCATTTCAACCGGGATCGCTACAGCGTGTCCTGGGTCTTCCTTTGGGTCTCCTCCCGGTTGGACGTGCCCGGAAAACCTCACCAGGGAGGCGTCCAGGAGGCTCCTCTCGATGTGGAGGAGCAGCGGGTCTACTCCGAGCCCCTCCCGGATGACCGAGCTCCTCACCCTATTTCTAAGGGAGAGTCCAGCCACCCTGCGAAGAAAACTCATTTCGGCTGCTTGTATCCGTGATCTCGTTCTTTCGGTCACTACCCAAAGCTCGTGACCATAGGTGAGGGTAGGAACGTAGATCGACCGGTAAATTGAGAGCTTCGCCTTTCGGCTCAGCTCTCTCTTCACCACGACAGACCGGTACAACGCCCCCATCACTGCAGATGCAACACCAATCCGCCTGTCGATCTCACGCTCCACCCTTCCCTCACTCGTGAACAAGACCCTGAGATACTTAAACTCCTCCACTTGGGGCAGGACCTCGTCCCTGACCTGGAGAAGGCATTCTACCCT
>SSNS01000005.1:121830-195257 GCA_006937985.1 Aphyosemion australe | reverse complement strand
AGCCACCCTGCGAAGAAAACTCATTTCGGCTGCTTGTATCCGTGATCTCGTTCTTTCGGTCACTACCCAAAGCTCGTGACCATAGGTGAGGGTAGGAACGTAGATCGACCGGTAAATTGAGAGCTTCGCCTTTCGGCTCAGCTCTCTCTTCACCACGACAGACCGGTACAACGCCCCCATCACTGCAGATGCAACACCAATCCGCCTGTCGATCTCACGCTCCACCCTTCCCTCACTCGTGAACAAGACCCTGAGATACTTAAACTCCTCCACTTGGGGCAGGACCTCGTCCCTGACCTGGAGAAGGCATTCTACCCTTTTCCGACTCAAGACCAAGGTCTCGGATTTAGAGGAGCTGATTCTCATCCCAGCTGCTCGCCAGCGTGCCCCAACTCCAGGCCTGGCTCCAGAGGGGGGCCCCGGTGACCCGCGTCCGGGCGAGGGAACACTGATTCCATTTATTGTACTCGTCATAAGGGGTCTTTGGGCTGCACTTAGTCTGATCCCTCACCTAGAACCTGTTTGCCATGGGTGACCCTACCAGAGGCATAAAGCCTCAGACAACTTAGCTCCTAGGATCATTGGGACACTCAAACCCCTCCACCACGATAAGGTGGCAGCCCAGGGAGAGGTTTATTTATTATGTTTTCATTTAATTTAAATATTTTGTCCTTGTGAAGCGCATCGTGATTTTTTGTGAGATGCGCTATTTAAAAGATCATTTCTTATTCTTATTTATTATTGGAGGATTTATCAGAGCAGAGTGCTCTCCAGAGGGAACGGCTCTTCCGTGAGCGCAGCGCACTGATCCGATTCCAGTCCAGATTCTATTTTACAAATAAAACAACCTCCAGAACCTCCTCTGCTCCTCGATCATACACGCGTTGTCAAGTGTCCGGTGTTTCAATCTCGCTGTCAATAAAGTTTTTCTTTTTTGTCCGGGAAGAATCCAGGGAATCCCCTCCCGACCTGAGGACGTAGTGTGACCAAATATGGTTAATGGAGGGCGTTTCCGTATGTAAATGACGGTGAACGGACACACGCATCTGGATGCGCACAGGTGGGATTTATCATCAGACGATTGCAGAGGAACATGCGTACGAGAGGCCACCGCATGTTTCATAAATCAGACTTTTGACTGTTCGTACACACATTCTAAATTTCATCTGTAGGAGGGAATATAGGAACATTTCTACCAACGTTTAATAAATGAGACCCCTGGACTAAATGTAAAAACACTGATATAATCCCAAGCAGGGGCGGTTCTAGGCCAAATTTTCTAGGGGGGCCACAGTGGGGCCAGTAATTTTTCATGGGGGCACAGGGATAAAAGGGAAAACGAGAAAGGGCATTATCTAATTGTTTTCATCTCTCCCCCACTTGATTTATTTTGTATGTTTGCACCAGTTCATTAAAGCAAATTCCTAGTAATATGAAACTTCTCACGATACTGATTTTCTGACCTTTTCTTTGTTCTCTTTTTTCTTGTCTTTATTATATTTCATTTATCAGTATTATCATAATTATTCTTTTTCTTTTCTTTATTCACCCGGAGTCACGTGATCTGTTATAGTTCTAATAAACCTAAAAAAGATTCAGATAAAGTTATAATAAAACGATGAACAAGTGCAGTAATGGTCACTTTGTGAAAGTAAAACAGCTGGGCATTTGTTCTATGGCACTCAGAAAACAATTCTGAGTGCTTTACTGCCAGACAGGACACTGGTTAAAAAAAAAGAATTGTTTAATATAATATGTGAATTTATTAGGATATTACCTGTACTTTACATATAAAAAATAAACTTTGAAACAAATAATAATGTTGTACAATAACATTACTTTCTTTTTGTGCTTACGTAGTTGAGCAGTGCAGATCAGACAGATCATTAAAGCAATATGCAAACATCTCACGTTTCATTTACTTAAACTTGGTTTAACACAAAATATCCCAGAATTAATTCTCCATTAGTCTGTTGGGGTTTGCGCTCGCTGAGCAAAATCACTTCACCAGTTGTTTTAAAGAACAAATTCACTCCTTTTTTATAACATTTGCAGTTATCTCCATCATACATAAATGCCTTGTGAGTCGATTATGTGGGAAAAAAGCTCTCGTGCTCTTGTTTCAGGAGCTAAAAGTTAGCTAGAGCTGAGTTGAGCTTCAGATGGCAGGATCTGTAGTCTTATCTCCTGATATTCAGACAGTGAGTCAAACACACTTCCTGTACTTTTTAGTGACCTAAAATGTCTGCACACGTGACACTAGACAGAGTCTATAGTAACAAAGTATTCAATCCATGGTTGACTTTAATACCAACTTGGCTGGAAGCTGTGTCTTCTGTTCCCCAATAATGTGACTGGAAATGTCCTCAAGTTAGGCTGAGCAGGTGAGACATCCTGGCACTTGCTGAGATCTAAAAGGAGATAAATGTTAACACGAGTATAGAAGTCAGAACAATATTAACTGATTTAGTATATTGTTATTTTATCTATTTATATTGTTATTTGATCTATTTATTAATAATAAATAATCAAATTTAGGTCCATAGTCAGCATGCTTCACATGCATTTTAGGCAGTATGAGCTGCAGTCACACACAAAGGGTTTGTTTCAACATCACAAACCTGAAGATGATGATGATGGCGTACATGATGCTCCTGACAGAAGATCCACTGGTTGTCCCTCTATCTGCTCCTCACTCTCTCTCTCTCACAGCTTCATCTTCCTCCTCCTCAGGGTGGACAGTCTCTCTCAGGTTCTTCTCCAACAACTCCTCTTTCATCCTGCTCCTCAGCTTCCTCATGATCTTCATCCTCTCTCTATTGTTATGGATAACGTTACTGCCTGCAAACTACAAAACACAACATCTATGCTGTTCTTTGTTAACATTGAAGTTATTAATTCTCGTTTTCCTTTCATAACCACTGATGTTGTTTCCTGTCAGTGCTGTGAGAAAGTCAGAGATCATCTCTAAAGAGGCAAGGCAAGGCAGTTTTATTTATATAGCGCATTTCCTACCCGAAGGCAAATCAAAGCGCTTGCAACTCAAAGCAGAGGTGAAACTACGAGGTGAAAACAGAGGTGAAAACTACGATCCTATCTCAGTATGTCTGGCTCAAAGTGCAGCAACTTCATTTTTGATTTTACTATTAATGCTATTACGGAAAAAGTAACCAGCCACTAACCCTGGATAGACTGAGTAATGCACGTTAAAACTATGGAGCCAGATTTCAATATAAATAAACAGTAAAGCGCGCATTTCCATCACGGACAGAAACGCGCGACTATGAAAACATTAACGTGAGTAACTGAAGCTTACCTTTGTCCTTTTGCGTCTTCTTTGTTAGTCGTCCAGTTTGTAGTTGTTTGTTTTAATCCTTTTCTCCTCTTTTTATTCAAAGAGCCACTGACTAAACAACAACACAACCATAGACATAATAATTGATAGACCCCCTATTGGCCGCTCGGGCGCAGGAAATGCGGCCGCCATCTTAGATCGGTCGGGCTTCCGGCAGACACGAACCATAACAGCAGCAGTAAACATGATGCCTGAGCTCTGTGCGGTTTATTCTTGCTCTAATCAGCGGACATTGAGACCATGGCTCGGGGGATAACTTTCACAAGTAAGTTCGAGCATTATTGTTGTTTGTATTTTGTAAATATAACTTTGTTGTACTATATTTGTGTCCACCAGCAGCACCTCCTTGTTAGCTAACGTTAGCTACATGTTTACTGCTGGTGCTCCCCTGACAATGAAGGCTAAATGAGACTATTAATCATTTATTCCAAAACACTGACTTAGGTTACAGCTGACACAAGAATGCTGCTGTAGAAATCAAACAAATCTTTCTGGTATCAGATATAGCTCATGTCTCAGACCCTCCCCTCTGACTGGAGAATAGTTAGCTAACATGCTAAAGAGTTTTGCTGTGCAGAACTTTTTTCTGGTTTTACCCTTTGAGGAGTTTCATTATCAATAGAAATGCAGATTTTAGGTTAAAGAAAGGCTCTAAGAAATCTTAAAGAAGAAGTAAACAGAATAGTAGTAATAACACAAGATGAATTAAGAAAATAGCATTGACCTCCTTTGTACAATATTGGTAGACACTAATCTGCAAATTGCATGTTTTTGTTTTCTAGGTTTTCCCACAAAAGATGTGAGGAAGAAGTGTGAGGCTTCCTGCAGCTGATTTATTATGATTAGAACTGGGCTGTGTCAGATGGAGTTTGTTTCATCTTCAGCTTCCTGGTTCTCCTTCAAAGAGTAAGTGTATCATAAGGCCATCAGCATTCATAAATGTACATATCCTTTTATCAATCACAAGGCAGAGTGTAATACTTATCCCCCCTACATACCTTGTCTTGATAATATTTGTCAAAAATTAATTTATTTTAATAAACGTCCTAAGAATCATGTCTAGGTGCCCCAGAGTTTTCACAGCACCAGAGGCCCCCTGATGTAAACTGAGACCCACAGGTGTGTACTATAAACAGGATATTATTGTCAAACATTATGTTTGTTTGTTTTAACCAGAAAAGTGCAGAACTACATCCAGAAGAGCCAAAGAGAGCCTGTCTGTGACCTCCCAGAGACTCTAACCTCAGCCTGATGATGTGAGTATTTAAACATCATAACACTAACACTAACCTAAACCAAAAGCGTATTCACACCATACCTCTAAAACCATGTTTTAGGGTATTTTGTCATTGTGATGCCCAGCCAAATGTCCCCACAATGTGGAAATGTCCACACGCTACAGGTTAAAAGTTAAAATTTGTTCACTTCAGCATATAAAAACAAGTACCTCAGAGAGACTCTGACTATTTTTGCCTCTCCCACTCCACACACAATACAAAACAAGTCTTAATGTTGTCCAATTCAATTTTTGGAAATTACTGATGCAAATATATTAAATATGTTTCTATTCCTTTACAGGAGGCTGTGATTGGTGGATGATGAGGCTGGGCTGGGCCAGAAAAACCAAACTAAACACAGATGTGTAGCTGTCATGCTGGATGCCACGGCCGTCAGACTTGATCTCATTGGTTAAGTCTGTGGTTCTGAAGAGAAGGCTGCACCACGTGGCCAAACTCACCTCTCTTGAACTGCAGAAGGGGAGCTCCAGATAAAAGTTCTACAAAGCAGTCCTCTTCCAGGGGTTTTAGCTCATGTAAAGCTTTCAAATACTATTTAAAAAAATTCTCAACACAAGTAACAGATAAATTAAGACAAAACAAATAAAACTAACTCCTTTAAGCAGTTAGTTCTTTTTTTCTCTCTCTTTCTCCCCGTGTGCTGTTCGGCTGTAAAGTAATCAGAATTGATGTCTGAGTATTGAAAACAAGCCTTACAGTTTTATTCTCACAGGTGGAGCGTTATAGGTTCAGCTACACACAAAAATACAACAGAACCAGAATATCACTAAGCAGTCAGTTCTGACAGATGGTTTATCGAGTTCTTGTCATTCAGACTTTGTTTTAGTTGTTGTCTCTCTCACCCTCTCTTTGAGTTATATTGGTACTATATGTATATGAAACACTCATTTATTTAAATTGTTATAAGAATTATATTGTATATATTAATTGTTTATTAAAATGGCTGAGTAGTACTTTCTGCTTCTCTTTCATATATTAAATGTGTTTTTTATAAATACCTACCACAGATCTCACACTTGGTATATAGTCCTTTTTGAATTATTTTGATTCTCATTGTTTGACTGTGATTTTTATGTGTTTGATCTTTTTTTCTATAGGTTTTGTCACTAGGCAGTGGATAAGAGTCCCATATGTACCCACAGCAAACCCATTATGATTAAAAACGCTCAAACATGAGTCCTGTATCAGAGCTACATGTGTGAGGTTTACAGAGAAAAAAACCGCATCAAAATCGGTTCAGTATTCAAGGAGTTATGGTTGATTTAACATGCTGACACTTCAATGTCTCTGCAAAGGGAGGGGTGGCGCGACCGATGCAAGATGGCGGCGCCACCGCTCGTCAGCGCCCATAGGCAATAGCGGCCACGAGGGGTCTATCAATGTCTATGAACACAACACTCCAATAAGTGTGTTGCGCTCTAAAGACTCCGTGTGAAACGCTGCAGCGCATTAGTTCCCATCTCCGAGGAAGCGGCAAAAAAAATCCGATCTCTTCAGCACAGGGGCCATAACGGGCCAGGGCCGGTTCTACAGGGGCCCTGGCCCCTGTGGGCCCCCGTATAAAACCGCCATTGGTCCCAAGTACCCTCATGGCTCTAAAGATAATCTCATCATCTAGTCCTACCGTGTTTGGTTTGTTTGGAGCACTCTGGTTTGCTTGGACATATGTTTCAATCATAAATCAGGGATATTCAAAATGTTGGTCAGGTCTTATTTTTGGGGACAAACAAGCCTGCTTCCAATCAGAAAGTGATGTCATGGAAACATGATGCATGCTCTTCATCCTGGCCTCCTGGTTCACCTGCTTGTGCACAAAAAAGTACCTTTTGAATAACTTTAAGCAACAATGGAAGGAGACCACAAAGACAAAAGCATTGCTGCAATTTCAATTGTGCACAATAAAAAAAAAGCTGTGACTGAAAATGAGAGTATGTGGTGTAGCGTGTCTCACTGGACTATTCTAGAATACAGATTATCTTCTTTGAGCATTTATGAATCTTATGGTTTGACTGAGGATCTGATAACATTTTCTCCTAAATGAGCTTTTAGGGAAGATTCCATTCATCTCACTCTTCTCACTATTGGAATCCACTTTGACTCAATGCAGAAATAACTGGATCAGATCAAATGACCACTCTTCCCTGTTCATTTAAAATACTTAAACACATTTGACTTCAATTTATTAATAAAACATCTTCCTGTTATCAACCAAGGAAGCCCAAGGTGCTGTACATGAGACCATTAAACATATAGCAGGGTTACAGGAATTACTTAAAACTTCAAATTAAAAGTGCTGTTTGATGATATTCCAGGGTCGCAGTCGGCTGCATGTCACTACAGAAAGTAATTATTTATGATTGTTATCAAACCATAAAGCATGTCTACATTTTCCCTCAATCATGAGCCCCTATATGTCTCCACTGTGCTGGCACACAGCTCCGGTGGCCAAGTGGTAGAGTGTCCGCCCCGCGAAAAGGAGATTGGGGTACGAATCCCGGTCGGGTCATACCAAAGACTTTGAAAAAAATGGGACCCAATGCCTCCTTGCTTGACACTCAGCATTAAGGGTTTGGATTGGGGGGTTAAACCACTAAATAGTTCCCGAGCGCGGCCACAGCTGCAGCTCATCGCTACTCGTGGGGATGGGTCAAATGCGGAGATGTAATTTCACCAGTGTGTGATGATGACTTGGGACTTTAACTTTATCCACATGGCCTTTACTTGGCAGAGGACATCTTTTCTTGCAGTGCTGCTGGACCAGCACCTTAGTTATCCAATAAAATGTTGGAGGAAAGACTGTCTGCAAGCTGCTGGGTGGCTCTCAGAGACTTAACATCAGAATCAGAATCAGAAGGGTTTTATTGCCATATGTGTGAGAAATCACAACATTAGGCAATTGCTGCCGTACTTGGTGCGAAAAGAAAGATAAAAAATAAGAGATAAGCAAATATAGGAAATAATAATATACTCATGATAAAATAATTAATATAAAAAGGGTGGCAATAATTAGAGAAGCAGCTACTATATACACAGTGCAGGTACTAATCAGAGTGGATCAGCTTAGGTACAAACACAACACCGGGTCATGTCAACCATGCAGTGTCCTAATAGCTCAGATTTCTGTTGGAAGGAGTGCCTAGTGTTGCTAAGACACATACAGTAACTCATTTTGCACCAACTGACTTGTCAGGATGGCTAGTTAGTAATCTGCAACAAATTATTATCTTCAACATCTATAGACCTTTAGATACACTGATAAGATACATGTAAGAGTCAGATTTGCGTTTTACATAAAGTTAGTGTAACTTTAATTTGAGTAGTTACTTTTATTGAATTAATTATCACTATTCTTGATAATTTAATATTTGATTGATTATTTAAAACCCAAGTTCTTTAGGCAGACAAGTGACCCAACACTATAAATAATAATGATGTGAAGCAGAGTTGAGAAGATTTATAAAATCAATTTAAAAGTTAAAGTCCCAAGTCATCATCACACACTGGTGAAATTACATCTCCGCATCTGACCCATCCCCGTGGGGAGCGGTGAGCTGCAGCTGTGGCCGCGCTTGGGAACTATTTGGTGGTTTAACCCCCCAATCCAACCCCTTAGTGCTGAGTGTCAAGCGAGGAGGCATTGGGTCCCATTTTTTCAAAGTCTTTGGTATGACCCGACCAGGAATCGAACCCTAGTCTCCCAGTCCCGGGGTGGACACCCTACCACTAGGCCACCGGAGCTGGTTAAAATCAATTTATTACTATGTTCTACTAATAATGATGATGCAGCACAAAATGATTCTAAATGATGGTTCAAGGTAATATCAGGTGAAATCATGACTGATAAATGATGGAAAATGATATTAGATGTTATTAACAAGCCTCTGTTAAGAATCTCAGGAAGGTTGTGATGTCTTGGTGTCAAAGTAAGCGGTCTGTTTTGTGGTTGGTTTTGGTTTAACAAATTATCAGATTCACCGATGCCAGTGCAAGGGCTATGAACCCAGGTGTAGAAATTTCTTGGAGGTCCAACGGGTGAAGGTCCTCGGCTGGAGGCGTTACTTCTGGACGTCAAAGTTCGTGTCTACCTTTGACTCCCCTCAATTGGTCAAGAGATAATCTCTAGGGCTTGCCGGCTGTTCGGTTTCCCTGCTGATGAGTTTGCCGGTCATTTTAATGTTAATTGTTTACAAATGTTGGCAAGTCAGATCTTGACAAATGCAACTAGGCATTAACCAAACTCCCTCAGACTTCAATTATTTTCTTGATTTGTTAAGAAAATAGATTAAACATCAATTTATTAATAGTAATATTAATATGTGAATATACGAATAATAAACCATTATTATTCATCAAGTTGATAGAATCACTTGTGGTGTTTCAGGTCTGATGTAAGCATAAACAACAATGTTGATCCCTTACTGTAAAGATCACTGTTAAGCAGTTAAGGCATTAAATCCCTTAGAAAAACATTTCTTCTTCAACCTGTAAGTGGAAGGAATCATTTTATGAGGCAACCAAAGGTTCTCTATTACAGTTTTTTACAGACGCTAGGACACATTTCTCAATACTTAGGTCACTTTTGCAAAACCCTTCACACAGTTCTCCTAACTGACTTTCAGCTTGGCAAAGCAGTTCATTTCACATTCAAAATGCACTACAGCTACCAAAACACTTCATTCAGGTCTCAAATCAACTCATTCTTCCAGAACACTAGCAAAGGTTGACAGCCGACAAACACACTTTGTCACCCACAAAACAATGACCTAAAAAACATTAACAACATGTAGCTTTACATTTTCTTGTGTAAAACAAGGACACATCTCTGTTTAGAATTGCAATATATGTTACTGGAATGAATCAGACATGATGCAGAAATTGTCAGTGTTTTATGTTTATTTTAATTTTATTTTTTTGCACTATGTAATTCCAAAATACAAGAACACATGTTTCCTGTTGGTTTGCCGGACAGCTCTAACAATAGATGCCACTGTAGAGCGTTGCAGATTTGGCTGCACTCTGACCAGCCTCTCTCATTGAGAGACCATGATGTACTACATTAGGGGTTCCCAAATGTGGGTCGGGACCCCCAAGGGGGTCCTCACAAGATTGTAGGGGGTCCCCGCAATTTTGTCTTTGCAGAGGTTGTGAGGTTAGCAAGATTTTATTTGTAAAATTTACATTTATAAAATCCCAATAACACATCCTGCAGTATAATCAGAACTCCATATAAAAGTTATAACTCTGTATGTCTGTATAAAGTTTGTAAATGATCACATTTACAGTAATGTGTTTATGTGTGAAGGAGTTGGGTTTGGGGGTCCTGGCTTGTCTTGGACATGGGCAAGGGTGTCCTTACAGTAAAGAAAATAAAAGGGAACCCCTGTACTACATGATCAGTTACAGTAGCTCTGATCTCATCTGAGACTACAGCTCTTGATCTTCCTCGTATTCTTCTTCCACCACGCATACGTACTCCTCGCCCTCTCCAGCCTCTCTTCTTCCTCTTTCAGCCACTTCTCTACTTCTGGCTGGGTCCATGTTTACATCATAATACAAACATATTCAGCAGTTGTCTCCTTTTGTAATGAAATAGAAAGAGTAACACCTGCAGATGTTCATCTATGAGAATCAGCTGTGGCTGGTTAAACTGCATTTTTAGATTTAAAATATGTAACAATAAAATATTGCTGTTGAATGTTGCTCTTATTCAGTTTTGCATCATGTTATTGTTTTGAACATAAGTTTAACAGTTTTGTAAACAGTATGTAAGCACGTGCAAAATGGCCTGTTGGTACAAAGAGTTTTGGCAGTTGTTGTGTCTGAGTGAGAAAAGAATTCTTGAGATTTGAGAGATGTAGTCATTGAATGCATTTTGTGCCAAAACAATGATAATTGATCCTCAGTTTAGCCCACATAGACTTCTGTTGTGCTCACTGTGTGAAGAGTTTTGCAAACGTGACCTAAGTATTGAGAAATGGGTCCTAGCGTCTGTAAAAAACTGTAATCTGACTGCCTTTAATGGACTTGACAATGAAAGAAGGCAGGTTTCTCATGGCTGATGCCATAAAAACTGGTTGGATTTTTGGGTACTATGTTAAGAGATTTCAGTTTTCTGCTGTTTAGGATTTTTTTCTCTATTCTCTACGTACTTTTTGGGCTTTTTAAAACTTGTTAGCTATTTTTGCTCCTAAAACTTCAAATACATTCAGCACATTTTGACAATTAAGCTTAGTTTTAGCTTCAATTCAGCAGTTTCAGCTATTGTATTCAGCAATAAAGCATTCAAACGCATTTCTGCAAGAAATGCAATTTATCTAGTTTGTGTTTTTTTTAGTGATCTAAGATTACAATACTAGATTACTGCCTATGTGTATATACATGTATCCTTGTTTTTTTTTATCTTCTTCTAATTACCTTTTGAGTGATGGTGCTGCTGTGACAAGTGAATTTCCCCACTGAGGGATCAATAAAGTCTATTCTATTCTATTTTATTCTATTGAACATCAACAGTGACGCTCATAAACATTTAGATGGGCTTAACTGTTATGCTGTTGGTTTAAAAAGCAGGAATGTGACCCGTTATTAGGAACCAGGGAACAGAGAGAATAATCCTGACACACTGACTTTAAAACATTCGTCTGAAACGTGTTCAGATAAAACCTGTTAAAAACCGTCATTTCTTTCATTTGTCTGCCCAAAATCATGACTTTTTCAGGAAGCTCACGGATAAGAAACGTGTTAATGTCACGAATAGATTTAAAAGTAGCCTCGTCGCTCGTAGTTCTCATCATTTCATTTGCTTCCTCAATGAGCAGCTGAGCACTCCTGCAGCAGGGAAGCGAGTGAAGTTGGCTTCCCACCCATGTGTGGTTAGTACTACGTTTGTGCTGAATTTCTGATGTGGGCCGGGGAGCAAACTTCACTCGGCTTGTCTGCCGAGGAGAGAGGAGAGAATGTCCGCTGCTGCTGCGGCTGGGACACAGACAGCAGCGCTGTTACGTTTAGCTTTTGTGAGACGGGCGAAAATGTGCATTTTGAGCTTAGTTTTCGTCTAGTCTCGTCTCGTTAACAAAAACTCCCGCATGTCTCGTCATGTCTCGTCACGCATACAAGGCAGATTTTTCTGCTCAGACATGGGATGAAGTTTTTGATACTGAGGACCCCAATTTAGCATATGATGCCTTTTTACTCAAAGTAACTGAACTCTATGATAAATACTGCCCATTGAAGCAATATACAATGAAAAATAAAACTAAAATAAACAAGCCTTGGATAACCTATGGTATAGTAAAGGCTTGTAAGAAGAAAAACCACCTTTACAGAGCATACATAAAACAAAGAACTATAAGTGCAGAAGAAAGATATGACATATAAAAATAAATTAACAAATATAATACGACTGAATATAAAAAACTATTATCACAAACTATTAGAACAATACAGGAATAATACTCGGGAAATTTGAAAAATATTAAATAGTATAATTAGGAATGGAAAACAAGTTAATGCTCTTCCTAGTTATTTCATTAAAGAAGATCTTGAAATAACTGATACCAAGGAAATTGCTAATGCTTTCAATCGTTATTTTGTTGAAGTAGGACCATTATTGGCTGGGGCTATTAAAGCACCCTCAACTAAAAAAAGTATTAGAGACTCTATAACTAACCATAACCCTAGCTCGCTATTTTTAAGGGGTGTAGATGATATTGAAATAATAAATATTGTTAATAAATTTGACAACAAAAGTTCAACAGATTGTTGCAATTTAGATATGAAGTTAAGGAAATAATTAATCACATTGTCACACCCTTTACATATAATTGTAACCTGTCTTTCAGTACTGGCGTATTTCCAAATAAAATGAAAACAGCAAAAGTAATTCCAATTTATAAAAGTGGAAGCAAACATCTATTTACAAATTATAGACCTATTTCTCTTCTTCCACAATTTTCAAAGATTTTAGAAAAATTGTTTGTCATTAGACTTGATAATTTTGTTAAAAAATTTAATTTGTTAAGTGAACAACAGTTTGGTTTTCGATCTAATAGATCCACTCTGATGGCGGTTATGGCCTTAACCGAAGATATTACAGCAGCAATTGAAGAAAATAAATATACCTTGGGCATCTTTATTGATTTAAGCAAGGCCTTTGATGTTCTAGATCATACACTTCTTCTTCAAAAGCTTCAAAACTATGGTATTCGTGGCACAACTTATGCATGGGTGGAAAGCTACCTCAGTAATAGAGACCAGTATGTGCACATTAATAAGGTTGATTCTAAAAAGGAGTTCATTACTCATGGAGTTCCACAAGGTTCTATACTAGGACCAAAACTATTTATAATGTATATTAATGATGTGTGTGAGGTTCTAGATAAAGCGAATTGTTTGTTGTATGCTGATGATACAAGCCTCTATTGTTCTGGCGATGACTTGAATAAGCTTGTTGATATAGTTGAGAAAGAACTGGTAGCGATTAAAGGATGGTTCGATTGTAATAAACTTTCTATGAATGTGTCCAAAACAAAGTACATTATATTTGGAAATAGGAAAATTACGAATCAAGTTATTCTAAAAATAAATGAAGTAGAAATAGAACAAGTACACACATATAAATTCTTAGGAATTATTATCGAGAAATTGAGTTGGAAGCCGCATATAAATGATTTACAGTTAAAAATATCAAAAAATATAGGACTTATGAGTAGAATGAGATCTTTTTTAGATATAAAATCCCTTCATGTACTGTATAACTCTCTTATTCTTCCTTACATGAGTTATGGTGTTGAAATATGGGGAAATAATTACAGAGCAAATATTTATCCAATATATTTACTTCAAAAAAAGGCAGTCCGAATCATACATCGTGCTAATTATTATGCACCGACAAATCTTATCTTTATCCAGTTAAAAATTTTAAAATTTCATGATATTGTTGATCTGCATACTCTAGCCGTATTATATCAGGCATATCATGTTAATCTTCCACTTTATATTCAAAGGATGTTTGAACACAGAGATGGAGGATATTGCTTAAGAGGAACTGGGATTTTTAAAATAAAGAAGACAAGAACTAATAAAAAAAAAGATGTGTTTCAGTAAGAGGAGTGAGTTTATGGAATAGCCTTAATGACAGTTTAAAAAAATCTTGCTCGTTGAAAATATTCAAAAAACGTTTCAAATATAACTCCTTGAGAAAATACTTAAAACAGCAAAACTAAGTTGTCATAAAAAATATAGGACTTATGAGTAGAATGAGATCTTTTTTAGATATAAAATCCCTTCATGTACTGTATAACTCTCTTATTCTTCCTTACATGAGTTATGGTGTTGAAATATGGGGAAATAATTACAGAGCAAATATTTATCCAATATATTTACTTCAAAAAAAGGCAGTCCGAATCATACATCGTGCTAATTATTATGCACCGACAAATCTTATCTTTATCCAGTTAAAAATTTTAAAATTTCATGATATTGTTGATCTGCATACTCTAGCCGTATTATATCAGGCATATCATGTTAATCTTCCACTTTATATTCAAAGGATGTTTGAACACAGAGATGGAGGATATTGCTTAAGAGGAACTGGGATTTTTAAAATAAAGAAGACAAGAACTAATAAAAAAAAAGATGTGTTTCAGTAAGAGGAGTGAGTTTATGGAATAGCCTTAATGACAGTTTAAAAAAATCTTGCTCGTTGAAAATATTCAAAAAACGTTTCAAATATAACTCCTTGAGAAAATACTTAGAACAGCAAAACTAAGTTGTCATGCGTTTATACTTCCAGGTTTATTTTGTTTATTTTGTAGATTTAAGAAGATGTATGTAAATCACTGTATTGTCAAATGTGTTGCTTTTCATGACAGTGTAAACTATTTGTAATGAATTAATGGGTAGGCTTAAATAAGTTTAACTTCAGCCTGTACCATTTCAGTCATTAAAAAAAAAAAAAAAAAAAAAAAAATTTTGTATGTAAAAATTATTTTTTTAATTTATATAAGGAAAGTGGAATTGTGTTTGATTATCGTTAGTATTATATATTTCTTTTCTTTTTTTTCTTGTTTGTCATATGCGGTGTTATGACTGAATAAATAAATTTCAATCAATCAATCAATGTTTTAGTCACCAAAGAGCTATTTTTAGCTCGTCAGCGTCTCGTTTTCGTTATGAAAAAAAGGGGTGTCAATGAAATCAATTCGTCATCGTTAACGAAAACAACACTGCTGGTAACCAGTGTAGAGCTTTAAGAACAGGAGTGATGTGCTCATTTCTCCTGGTTTTTGTTGAGACTCTAGCAGCAGCATTCTGAAGAAGCTGCAGTTGCTTTACAGCTTTTTTTTGGGAAGACCAGACAAAAGACTGTTGCAATAGTCCAGCCCGCTGGAGATGAAAAGGTTTGTAGCAACACTGCCAAATGTTACATGTGTTTTTTACAGTGCTGCAGATGAACTATTTTTGAAGTCTGCATTAACGGTAATGCTGCAAATGAATGGAAAGACATCACTGCTTTTGCTAGCGTTGCAGAGGGGCCAATACTTTTGTGTGCCGTGGGCCCCCAAACTGCTAAATCCGCCACTGAATATCACACTTCTGTTTACCTCCAAAAATAACACAATCATCGGCACCAGTTGCACTATTAGTGAGCAGATATCTAACAATCATGTCATAGTTGGGTTCAATGTTTAGATGTTATGAAAAAAAGGATGATTAAAATTATCTTATTTTTGCTTTGGTCATATATTTCGGTTTACCTTGTGCATTGATAATTTGAGTTTTTTTTTTACTTTTAATTATAATTTATTGTAAATCAGGCTTTGATCTATAGGATGCTTCATATTTATAAGCTGTGGTACAATCATATCATTTTTCAAAATAGAGTTTACATTTATGTTATGTTTACATTATATGTTGTTGAGGTGGAGGCAGCTTTGTATAAGAAAGGCAGAGGCTGAGGTCCTTCAGAGTTAATTCCCTTCTGCTAAACTCTTTTTACCATTCTGTTGTTGGCTCTGTTATTCATTCTGCTGTGGTCTGTTGGGGTGCAGGCAGCTCTGACCGAGACAGGAAGAGACTGAACAATCGAGTTAACAAAGCTAGCTCAGTTCTGGGCTGCCCACTGGATTCTGTTGAGGACATGTGTGAAAGGAGGATGCTGGGGAAGATGACCTCCATCTTGGAAAACCCCTTCCACCCACTGTGGAGGCCATGGAGCTCCTTTAGTGGCAGACTGAGACATCACAGATGTAAACCAGAACGCTACCATAGGTCATTCATTACGCTAGCATCAGTGCTAGATTCACTGTGTTCAATACCCAGATGTACATTAGTATGTCTGTGTCCCTTATGTTGCGTATTCTTGGAAACCCAATTTTCTATTTTTATTTGTTTTTAGTGGTTGAAGGTTACAATAATAGCTTACTGCTCATGTATGTTTCACTACCTTATTACTTTTCTTCTTTTCTTTAAGTGTTTAGGCTGCTGTAACGAGTGAATTTCCCCACTGTGGGATTAATATAGTCTATTCTATTCTATTTCGTGATGGAGGTTTGTGTTTTGATGAGAGTAAATGTCTGGAGGAGGTGGGGTTGTGGGAGTGAAGAAGGAGGGGCTGGCTCATTTATATCTAAGGCCCCTCTGGCTGTTGACCTTCAGACAAATCATGTGACCAGCTTCAGTGTTAATATTAACATAGAGAAGGATTTCTCTTCCTCTCAATGTCACTTATTTTATTTTTATGCACATTTAGAGGTGAGTTATCTTCTATGAAGTATTGGAGTTTAACCTGATACCTTTTTTTATTATGTCTCCCTGGTGTTTGGATTGGAGACCATAAACATAGAAAGTACACATCTTTGAAGCCCATCAGTAGTTTGAGATGGTAAAACATTTGTTTAAAATACAAATAAGGATGGAAAAAAATATGGATCCCCCAACAAGTACAAGTCTATGATGACATACACATAACAATATAAAAATTAAAACTATTACTGATTAAATAAAAACGTAGTGGTAGCTATTGTGCTTTCAAACAACAATAATAATAACAACAATACTACTACTACTACTACTAATAATAATAATAACAATAATAATAATAATGATAATAATAATGATGATAATGATAATAATGTTGATAATAATAATAATAACAATAATGATAATAATAATAACAATAATAATAATAAAAACAACGATAATGATATAATAATGATAATAATAATAATAATAATTAATAATAATAACGATACTGATAATAATAATAATAATAGTAATAATAATAACAACAATAATAATGACAATATTACTACTACTACTACTAATAATAATAATAATAATAATAACAATAATAATAATAATGATAATAATAATGATGATAATGATAATAATGATGATAATAATAATAATAACAATAATGATAATAATAATAACAATAATAATAATAATAAAAACAACGATAATGATATAATAATGATAATAATAATAATAATAATTAATAATAATAACGATACTGATAATAATAATAATAATAGTAATAATAATAACAACAATAATAATGACAATATTACTACTACTACTACTAATAATAATAATAATAATAATAACAATAATAATAATAATGATAATAATAATGATGATAATGATAATAATGATGATAATAATAATAATAACAATAATGATAATAATAATAACAATAATAATAATAATAAAAACAACGATAATGATATAATAATGATAATAATAATAATAATAATTAATAATAATAACGATACTGATAATAATAATAATAATAGTAATAATAATAACAACAATAATAATGACAATAATAATAACAACAATAATAATAACAATAATAATAACAATAATAATAATGTTAATATTAATAATAATATTAATAACAATGATGATGATGAAGCTGCTGATGCTGGTCCTGGATCTGCTCAGACTGGAGGAGACCCACTGCTGCTCCATGCGGTCTCCTCTCCTCTCTGCTATACTCCTCTGCTCCTCCCGCTGCAGCCGCGGTGATGGAAACCAGATTAAAAAGCCAGTGTGAACGCGGTGGGACTTGAAGCCCTGGATCTTTTCTTAATTATTCACCGGATCGCTTTCCTGTGTGTCTGTCTGTGTGTGTGTGTGTGTGCGTGCGTGTGTGTGCGTGTTTCCCGTGCAGCTCCTCTCTGCTGGGATCCTGGTCTGCCAGGGGCTGCAAAGCCGTGCTCGTCGACTCGTTCCGAACCAGATGCGTGTGTGACAGACCGTCCACCTTCGCCATCTTAGCGCGGCTGAACCCCGACATGGTAAGTCCTGCTGCCTGCCCGTCGGAGACGGTGTGTTTTTCTGGCTGTTTCTATGAGGACATCAGCATTTGTTTGTTTTTTATTTTATCCCAAAGGGCGTCATTGTCCTTAGTCATCAACAGATTGTCCCTCCCTCCCCCTTCCTCCTTTATTCTCTGTCTCTATAAATGCAAAGCTGTGTGTGCGTGTGTGTGTGTGTGTGTGTGTTTAAAGGAAGGGTAGCACCTGGTTACCTGTGCTTTTAAATCAGTAACTGATCTCATTTTATTTAATAGCATGTTTTAACATCTGAGATTGTCAGCAGTGTCGCCATGGTTACCAGGCCCCTTGGCCATTTTCTGTCTAGCATCGTAATTAAAAAAATCTATGCAACATCCACAAGAAAAGAAAATCCACAATGGAGGCTGGAGCAGATCCAAGTGGCCTTACAGCAGCAGGAAAAATCACAGCCGTGACTCAAACGTGGCCCAGTTTTATTGGTGACACGGCAGTGTCTTTGTGTGTAATTTTCATCCTGTGTGATTAGTTATTATTAGACTGTAAAGTGCCTCAGAAGCAGTTTGAGCACCAGTTGTCATGGTAACAGCCTTGGCACAAAGGCTTTCTTAAAGACGCAGCAGGCAGCATGCTGCTCTTCCTGCTGCCTTGTGGCCTGAAGGATGAAGCTGTGCCAGTGGAGAAGCTAACGAACCGGCTGGAGGATGTGCTTCTGTCTGGTTGTTTTCAGGAGAAAACAGAAAGTATATATGGTGGTGAAAATGACGAAGAACAATAAAGAAACATTGTGGTGGTCGGAGGGACCGGTGGTGCCAGTGTACAGCAGCCTCGCCTCCATCAGTGTGCCCCAGGGCAGCTGTAGCTTCCATGTAGCTCGTCACCACCAGGGTGTGAATGGGTGAATGACTGATAGTGTTCTATAGCGCCTTAGGGGGTTCTAGGACTCTGGAAGATGCTCTATCAAATACAGGCCATTTACCATAGTTACAAAAACTCAAAAAAACAAAGCTAACAGGTACATTAGTTTCCACCACGACCATGACTTAGATGTAGCTCATAATGGGAAACAGTGGAAAATCTTCCGCCATGTTGAAATGCTCTTCACATACCAAAGGCAACCAATAAATTCAATGTTTTGTCAACAAATGAATAATTTTAATCGCTAAAAACCTCATCCAGTCACGCGCTGGTCCCCTTTCTAAATGATTGGATCATAACACATCCATCAAACTGCTCCTAGGATTGTCTCTCACCCTGCTACACGCTCGTTCTCGGCTCAGAGCAGCCAAACAATGCAAAGCTAGCTGAACTGTGTAGTGTCACGGTTAGAATGTCCCGGTCTGTTTGCAAATGTCATTTAAGGAGTCGCTTTACATGTTCTGTTTCTGTTGAGAAATGTTTAGGTGATGGAGTTATTGTCTGGGAACACAGCTAAGTCTCAACTCTGACTGGAGTACTAGAGGGACTATGTCTCTCAGCTGGCCAGGGAATGCCTTGGGATTCCCCTGGAGGAGCTGGCCCAAGTGGCTGGGGAGAGGGAAGTCTGGGCCTCTCTGCTTAGGCTGCTGACCCCACGACCGGACCCTGGATAACAGGACAAAAATGGATGAATAGCATTAAACAAAATAAATTAAAATATAAAATTCCAACAGGAAACAGCTCCTCCAGAGGTAGACTGAGACATCCCAGATGTAAAACTGAGCGCTATCACAGATCCTTCATCCCCTCTGCTGTAAGAGTGTAGAACTCCTCAGTTTAAGCTGTACTGGTATCATCCTGGTACACAATAACACCAATGCAATATTCATGTGTTCTATACTTGTGCAATACCGGATTCACATTGTTGTCTGTGTCTCTTACAGTATGCTGCATAGTGCTGGTACCAAGTTTGTTTTCATCTTTTATTTGTGGGTTTTTTAAGTGATCTAAGATTACAATACTAGATTACTGCCTATGTGTATATACATGTATCCTTGTTTTTATCTTTCTTCTAATTACCCTTTGAGTGAAGGTGCTGCTGTGACAAGTGAATTTCCCCACTGTGGGATCAGTAAAGTCTATTCTATTCTAATCTATTCTATTCTAAGAAAGGTCAATAGAAATCCCACGTGATCTGTTTTCAATAGTGCGCTGGTTGTTGCAACCATAGGCTGTACAAAAAACAAGCATAGTTGCCCAGTCTGTGTCGACTCCATTTGGGTTTGGAGAGTGAGGAACCCATCCAATATGGCGGCGACACTGTTACACTCTCCAGCGTCCCAATGGCGCGTCTACGTATTCATGTCTATGGTCACACCCCCACACCTAATTTACCTTTTGATGTGAGTGGTAATGTGTCAGAGGGGCCGGTGGCGCACAATGACAGCCTAATATTTGATCATGTAATGTGCCTATAGTTGCTCTGGAAGGTGTAAAATAGCATGACACAGGCCCTTTAAAGGAAGACTATTCTTATTAGCTAAGTTTGATTAAAACTGTTTAACGTAGAGGTCTAAGTTCAGAACTACTTTTTGTACAATTTCTAAGTCCAGTTGCACTCGTTTCAGCAACTGTTGAAGTAAATACAGTTCTAAGAAATAACACATGGTCTATGATTTACTTTGAACATATAATTTTAATGTTTTAAAAAATGACTCGAAATGACTTGAAATTTGAAGTGTCAGATTTGAGACTTGACTTGCACTTGCCTGCATTTACTTGAGACTTGACTGAAACTTGAGGATAATAACTAGAGACTTACTTGAGACTTGCCAAACAATGACTTGGTCCCACCTCTGGTTGGCAATGGCAGCGGTCAAACATTTCCTGTAAGTCTTCACCAGATCTTATCTGACCACATGACATTCTCCTAGTCCTCTTCAGGGTCATCCAGATGGTCTCTGGCAAACTTTAGATGGACATGGACATATGCTGGCTTAAGCAGGGTCACCTTTGAAGCACTGCAGGGTTTTAATCCATGATGATGTTGTGTGTTACTTATAGAACCTTTGTTACTGTGGTCCCAGCTCTCTTCAGGTCATTGAACAATAGGGTTAAGATCATTTGTACCCCATGAAATGAGCCCCAGGTTGAGGGAGATTGTCAGTGATCTTGTATTTATTCCATTTTCCAATATTTGCTCCAACTGTTGATCTCTTCTCACCAAGCTGCTTGCCTGGACTGGCTCATCCCAGTCTAGTCCAGGTCCACAATCTTGTCCCTGGTGTCCTTAGATAGCTCTCTGGTCTGAACCATTTTGCAGGTTGGAGTCTGACTATTTGAGGGTGTGGACAGGTGTCTTTCACACAGATAAAGAGTTCAAACAGGTGTCGTTATTACAGGGAACGAGTGGAGGATTGATAAAAGAGCTTCTTAAGGAAGAAGTGACAGGTCTGTAAGGGCCAGAATTCTTGCTTGTTTGTAGCAGCTAAATGCTTATTTTCTGCACCATTATACAAATTATTTCTTTAAAAATCATACAAGATGATTTGCTGGATTTTTTTACATTCGGTCTTTCATAGTTGAAGTGTACCCATGATGAAAATTACAGACCTTTCCCATCTTTTTAAGTGGGACAACTTTCACAATTGGTGGCTGCCAAATACCTTTTTACCCCGCTGTATATTAGCTAATGAGTAAATAACTCTAAATTTGTGAGGCTCATAAGAAATTCCAGCATATCATAGTGTCTGTTTTTCTCAGAGGTCGTGTTCAAGTGGATTCAGGCATTTAGTGAGTGTGTCCAGTGGAGGGGAGATAGAGGCACAAGGTCACTTCTAGACAAGCTACAAGCTGACATACAGAGCAGATTCCCTCGCCTCACTGGCAGCAGGAGCAGCATTCAACTCAAGTTGTTTCCATCCACTTGTTTGTTGAATTTAAATTCAACCTTTGATCGACCTTTTTAACTGTTTTTTTTATTAACTGTTTAATTGCATACAATAACATAATATCATCAGAAGACAATGGTGGACAGTTAGAAAGTAAACTTAAAGGCATTGGCTAGACTCAGCATGAAAATTGTAAAATATCAGTTTAACTACATCTATAAAAAAATAAACTGGGTTCAGTTTTTCATTTTGTTCAGCAGTTTTGTCATAAATCATTATAGAAAATCAAAATTCAAAAGAAAACCCACTAATTGATTCCTGGTTAAAATGCGTTGTAATGTGCGTTTCTGACATTTATACCGAGTAAAATATTCTGAGCTCTGCTGAGGCAGAGTGCGTCAGGCGTGTTAATGATTTACCTTTGTGACTTTAAGAATGTTACTGGGGCTGTGCGCAGGTCAGCAATCTGGAGCGCATGAACGTTCGGTGCTCTCCATACCTGAGGAGACGCTGGAGCGAGCGCAAGAGAGGCGCACAGACGTGGAAAAAATCCATCTGGAACTAAAGATAACACTGCAATGTTACAAATAACTATAACTGAAAATTAAAAACATGCATGCAAAAAGAAAGCTGAAAAGCAAACATTTTAGTCTCATGCTGACTTGGGACTTTTAGGAGTGGTGGCTAAATATTTCTCAGTCTGTTAGCATATCTGGTGATACTCAGTTTATCTTCATTTAAACTTTAAAGCACAAACCTTGTCTTAGATCCGCAGCTGATGCCTAAAGCACCTAGATGCTTTGTGTTGAGGTCCTGGGATGTGGAGATTGTGCAGTTGTGAACCACTAGCTTAGCCACTTAGCTACGTTAGCTTAGCGCTACGTTAGCTTAGCGCTAAGCTAGCGATCTTTTCTATTGGCTTGAGATTGAAATATTCCCACACTTTGGAAACGTTTTGGGGTTTTCTCTGGGTGCCATCATCCCTTTTGCATTCGCCCTGTTGCTTGCTCTGCTAACTATGATCTGTTGGAGCTGCAGTATGCAGAACAAGCGTGATTGTAGCGTTAAACAACCGGAAGGTCAGACCGGAAAAATACTGTATAACCCGGAAGTGAAAGTAAACAAAGCGTCGATTTTCAAAAAAAAAGTCGAACTTTTTTTTTATTCGATTATTCGTTTCAGCCCTAGTAGGAAAGTAGATCGACCGGTAAATCGGTACAACGCCCCCATCACTGCAGACGCAGCACCAATCCACCTATCGATCTCACGCTCCACCCTTCGCTCACTCGTGAATAAGACCCCGAGATACTTAAACTCCTCTACTTGAGGCAGGACCTCGTCCCTGACCTGGAGAAGGCATTCTACCCTTTTCCGACTCAAGACCTCTCGGATTTAGAGGAGCTGATTCTCATCCCAGCTGCTTCACACCCAGATGCTCCAGCGAAAGCTGAAGACCACGATCTGACGAAGCCAACAAGACCACATCATCTGCAAAAAGCAGAGACCTGATCCTCAGGCCACCAAACTGGATCCCCTCACCACCTTGGCCGCACCTCGAAATCCTATCTATAGAGGTTTATGAACAGAATCGGTGACAAAGGTCAGCGTTGGACAATTGGTTGCTCACTAAATACTTTTGTGCCCCACTGTATTTCCAATACTTGGAAGTGTAATTAGGCTAGCTTAAACTGTAGAGGAGTTAATTGTTGACTAACATTTTAAAATTAGTCAAGAAGTCATTAGTCATAAACGATCCAGGGTTGGTCTTTCCAGTTCTCCACGAACCCAGCTGATCCAGGCAGAAGGCTATGCATCCTGAACTGGGCTTGGTTCTGCTGGAGGCTTCTTCTCCATTAAAGAGAGACATTCCTTTTCACCATCGTCCATCGTTTGCTCAGGATGGGGGATTGTGTTGAAGTGAGGATTCAATACAATCTATCAGATTCTTAATTTGAAAAATTAGCATTATTGACTTCAAACGTGATCTGAATCTAATTTTGGAGAAATTGAGTTAATACAACTGGAATCAGAACCTGATATGAGGAGCCTGTGGCTCATTTTTGTTTCCTCGCTTTCTGATTGTCAGGCTCTGCCCTTTCTGCCCTCCTGTTGTCCAGCTCCCTGCTCACCAGTGTCTCGTCTCCCCTGCTTCAGTTCCAGTTAATTGGTCCCACCTGCCTCTCGTTCTCCTAATCACCCAGCTCCCCAGATCCTCCTGTATTTAAGCCCTGTGTGTGTTCTGTTCAGTGTTGGTTCATTGCTTATGTTGTGTCTGTGTCAGTTCAGTTCAGTCCAGTCATTAAATCCTTTAAAACCTCCTCACCTGCCTTTTACCTGCTCACCTGCACTTGGATCCTCACCTCAGCCTTCAGCAGAACGTGACACTGATTGGCTACACGTCACATTCTACAGGCAGCATGTTCATTTGTCTCTGAAAATCAGACCAAGACAATTAAACATGTTTGAAAGCTCCGATTTACGTATGATGGGAGCAGACCGGTCCTGATTAGAGCCATTATGGTAGGATTGTCTGGAATAGAGGAGTGAAAATAATGCAACTGGAGAGTAGTGGTAGACGAAAGTACCAGAGTTTGGAAAGTGGTCAGTATGTCCTCCAGCAGCCTAAGCCTATTGACCCTTTGCGCGTGACGTCACGCTGCTCATGGGACCGCCCCTTTTCCATGATGGACAACAGCAGAGAAACTGATTACACGCGTATAAACTCTATTGAAGCTAGCCATAACAAGCCTTTTATCACTTTTATTTAGTTGATTTTACAGTAAAATGGTAACAGTTTGCTGGGCAGTTGGCTGCACTAACAGACAAGGATGTAAACTCAACTTGTCTTTTTTTTTAATAACTGATGGAGACTGAAGATGGAGATGAGCCGCAGCAGTAACGGATAGCAGCCCTCAAAGTATGTTTGGATTTGTAGCGACCACATTTTACCAGATAAGATTAGCATTCATATATTTCTGGAGGAAGACGATCTAATTGTGATGGACATGCAATAATAGAATAAAATAGAATAGACTTTATTAATCCCACAGTGGGAAAATTCACTGATATTCACTGATGTAGGGTGAAATTCAAAATCCTTTTATTTACATACAGAATTGTCCATAACAAAGCTCCTGGTTATCTAGCAGAACTCCTCAACTCATATGCTCCCCCAGGTCTCTCCGCTCAGCTGATCAACTCTTGCTGTGTGTTCCAAAGATGAGGTGCAAGACTTGTGGTGAGCGTGCCTTTGCTCACGCAGCTCCGAAGCTTTGGAACAGCTGCCACTCTCGGTTCGTTCAGCTCCGTCTATCGCCCTGTTTAAATCCGGTCTTAAAACTCACTACTTCACTATGGCTTTTGGTGTTTGATTCTATGGACATGGCTGTAGCGTGTATGAATGAATGACTTATTTTCTGATTTTATGGTTTTTTGTCTCTTGGTTTTAATTTTTAGTCTTTTATGTTGCTTTTAGTATTTATTTGTTTTTACTTACATTTTTTTGCTATCGATTAACTTGTATTTTCTTGTTATTTTAATCTGACCTACGTGTTTTATCGCTGTTTTATTTTATGTTCAGCACTTTGGTCAGCTGTCATGCTGTGGATAAATGTGCTATATAAATAAATCTGGATTGGGATTGGATGTGTTTATATCACTTATTTAGTATTGATAATCCTATGTTTCACCATGGAGGATGTGAGTCACTGTCCGCTATAGTGAATTACTAGATGTAGGATTACATGTATGAAAATGTAGTTATTTATTTAGCTTGATGAGCGTCGCCGTTATGAGATTTCTTGTGCTGCTCTTGTGAGAGTAGCAGCTGAACCCAGTGATGCTGCCAGCGACAAAAACTGGTAGGGATCCGGACTTTTTAAAGTGTTTTGTAATCAGCTGCAGTGTAAAGTGAAACGCTGTTTATCACATAATGTTATACATCCATCGGGGTGAATTCTGGCAAAGCCGGCAACTTTTTACCTCAGTGAACAGCAGCAGGGCGAACGTAAGCTAACGTTTGTAAGCTACCTAACATTAAACCTTTGTAAACACCGCTCTCTATGAGCCACACCTAGGTGTGCTAAACCTTCCCACAAGTAAACTGGGCTTGAACCAGTATAAACCAGGATAAACTGGCACAGAAACAAACTCAGTCGCCACTTTCGCCCTCCGTTCAATACTCGTTCAATTCATTTTTGAAGTCCACTATGGACCCACGTGATCAGGTGACTGCTGTGCAAGCTACACTCCTTTGGATGTTTTGTGGACATTTTGACATCCATGCTCTTTCATCCTTCTAGCAGCTCCTTTGTTTGCAGCTCACACCCCCCACCCCCACCCCAAGGTAAAGCTAATCTGCGGTAGCACCTTTTGCCTGAAACAGAGGAAAATGCAGCTGTCCTTCTTCCTGTTCCTGCTTCCCCTCCCCCACTTGGTGATGAGACAGCCATGCCCACGCTGCTAATTATTTCTGCTGCAACACAGAAGCTTGTAAATGGCCTGGTTGCTCAGCCTGCAACTAGCCTGCTACATCGCCAGCATGACAAACACCCTGACCTCGTTTTTACCTTCTTGTCTTTTCCCCTCTCCTCTTGGTTTCCTCTTTTTCACACTGGTCATTTCATCACATCATGTCTCAAGGTTTGCTTCTGCATTTTATTTCAGCTCCCCTTTTCTCTCTCTTTCATGATTCTCATGATTCACTGCTGCCTTTTGTGTCCATTTTACTCAGTTCACTGCAGAGTTTCTGAAGGGAAAACACTGCAGTCAAGCAAGAGCCCCCTAAAGAGTCTCCTGTCAGTCCTGGTTCTGTGTGTGGTGAGGAGGAAGAGGATGAATGAAGGAGCTTGTGCATGCATCATTTGGATTCTGTAAACCTGTTTAAGCCTGTCTTTGCTTTAAATATGCAGACAGGAGCTGGTAGACACAGTCACTAGCCTCTTTGGCTAATTAGCCCACATTAGACAGAAATAGAACAGAATGAGCTTCTGGGTGGTTGTAGTGCCTCCTTTCTTTAGTCTACCCACAGATTAATCTCAAGTGAACCAAAATATAGTGATTTAAATGACAATTATTGTATTTATTAAAGCTTTGCCATTTGGCTTGAAATAAATTATATTTTCAAAAGCATAAATAGTTACATTACAAGACTGTTTCATTTTGCAAAAACAAGTCATATAGTGAAGACAGTTATGGTGTTTTCACCCGTAATTTGGCATCTTAGCTGACAAAGCAAGGGCTCTTTTGTTTCAGGGTTACCATGGATACATTGTGAGTGCCTTAGCAGGAACAACAAGCAGAACATATCTAATATAGCCTAATATATCTAGGTGTGGATGGTGTGAGGCTATTTCAGACCAGGAACCGACAGTGAATTCTGAGAACTACACTAATATTTATCCACAACCCATAAACAGATCTACACTTGTCTTTCAAACTATCTCTGCATGCTATTGGACAGCAAACATGACATCGCTCGTTCTCTACCACTTTAGGGGGTGTTTCCCACTTTGACCTTGGGGCTTCCAGTCCATACTCTGCTCAGATGTTCCTGTACACTATGCCAGCCACTTGGTTGTGGCGTTCCATGTCTGCTTTCCCTGCCAGCATCTTCCACCCTGCAGTTATGTGGTGAATTGTCTCAGGGCCTCTCTGCATAGCCTACACCATGGGTCTGGTCTGGTAGATCTTGGCCGCTGTTGCTCTGGTGTTCAGGGCCTGTTCCTGTGCAGCCATGGTGAGTGCCTCTGTGCTGTCCTTCAGACCAGCTCTTTCTAGCCATTGGTAGGATTTCTTGATATCAGCCAAATCACTTATCTGTTGGTGAGGGTGGGACACACAACAAACTCTGAGCCAATGTGGCCAAGAGCTAACTTAGCTAATCGAAGCTAAAAAAGATGGGCAGGCACTTTGAGCCAGAAAACCATGGTTGAGTGACTCTGCTACCCTGTCTTCTGGGCTGTAACACTTTTAATGTGAGGCTGAGGCCTTCCCTGGAGCAAACAGGAGGCTAGCTGCTAGTTCTGATAGCTCATCTGCTACCTGTCAATCAAAAGGACACACCACTAATTAGTCATAATTTCTTGCTTTAATTACATCCAAATGGATGCGTTACAAAGAAATTCACCCCCTCAGAGTTGCCATGATGAAAAATTTGACCTATTAAACCTAAAATGTTTTTGAACCAGGCTGTAAACATGTTTATTTCTGCTGTGAAGTTGGCATTTTTAACATGGGAGTCATTTCTTAATCCAGCCCCTAGTGGATGAAGGGGAAATTGCAACTTTGTTCACTTCTGCATTGACTTCACTTTTGGCAGGCGGAGTTTCCCCCTTGGTTCACCCTCAGGGACAAGATGAGGAGCTCACTGTTTGGCAGGGATTCAGAGTGGAGCCATTGTTCCTCTGCATTCAGAGGAGCCAGTCCAGGTGGTTTCTACTGGATGTCTTCCCAGGGAGGTGTTATGTTCATGTCCTGCTGGAGGGAGGCCTTGGGTTGGACCCAACACTTGGTAGAGGTGTTTTGGTTGGCTTGGGGATGCCTCAGGATGATCCTGGGAGAGCAGCAGGAGGAAACTATAAGGGGGTCATTTTGAGACAATTGCTGGGTTTCACACGACGTAACGTCCCTGCCTCTCCTAATGAATTTCACGTAAACAAATGCAGATTCGGGGCATGCAGTAGCTCCCGCTGCACATAAGCCTATTTACTCTGTTGATTTGGTGTTAAAATGCTCAAATTCTGTGTTGTCTATGGTTGTTACAATTGCTCTAATCGAGACAAAAACCAATGCTTTTTTTTTCGTGTCCCGAAAGTAGTGCGCCACAAAGGACTTATTTTAAAAAAACTTATGAAAGAAGACGGCAGAAATCGATTAATGATCTCTGGCTAAAAACAGGAGGAGCTGAAACGGACGATGCTAAAGTTTGCAGCGATCACTTTCTAACAGGTAAGGGTTTACTAAATGTTTTATAGCATTTTATTGAACACAGCCATAAAAATGGCAGGTAACAGGTTGATGCTGTTTTCATGTGTCCGTACTGCAAATAGCTGTCAGAGTGCTAATGTTGTTAGCAGTTAGCTTAGAGTTGTAATGTGGCGTTTATACCTTATTAAAAACAAACAAAATGTACCAGAAAGTTGGATTTAAAAGGGCATAATAAGTTATTTACAAGTAGATTCTAGCACATAAACATACTCGTTATCAATAGCGATAGCATTATTATCATGAGCTAAATAGCACAACTCACTACTTACCTGAGCAAAAACAAGACGACAGTCATTAGAGCTTCTCAGGATCACTAAATGGTTTACCCCAAGCTGAAATAAAATAGTTGTAGGCTTCCAGGCTTTTGAATGCTTTCATTTGGTTTGCTGTATAATATGAGGTATGCAGCACGAGGTAGTTTGTTATGTCGATCGCTTCAGCGCTGGGTAAATCCTCCAGAGAGTATGAAAACGCAGACTTTTTTAAACTATATGGGTCGTAACCTTCATGAAGACGTATTTTTTCGCAATATCACGTCTGTGCCAGTCCATTTAATGCCTTACTATACTCGCTTTCCTCCAACGTGCTGTGTATTGTACTGAAGCAAAACACTTCCTGCCCCGCATTTGAGTTTCACGCAACTTCCGGGTCACGTGAGTGAAACCCAGCAATATGCTTGCCTTGTAACCTAGTCTCAAATAACAGAGGATGGATGGGTTGATGAATGGCTACACTGAACAGATTTATGATAATGATAAATGATCCGCACTTGTATAGCACTTTTCAGAGTCAGAGCACTCCAAAGCGCTATATACTACAGTGTATCATTCATCCATTCACACACACATTCACACGCTGGTGATGAGGAGCTACAATGTAGCTACAGCTGCCCTGGGGCGCACTGACAGAGGCGAGGCTGCCGAACACAGGCGCCACCGGTCCCTCTGACCACCACCAGCAGGCAACGTGGGCAAGTGTCTTGCCCAAGGACACAACGACAGCAACAGGTTGAGCGGGACGCGAACATGCAACCTTCAATTGCAAGGCTGCCACTTAACCCCTCTGCCGCTATAGCCCATAAACAGTGACATAATATGACATATTTTGATGATGAAGCATAATTTGAATAAGGAATTATTTTTACATAGTGACTCAAGATAAAAATCATGAGGCGCTTCACAAGAACAAAAATAAAAAAATCATTAAAAAAAACAACTCCCATCTCACCCTCCGCGGGTGGTCTCATCCTTCCAAGCTCGGGCCCTCTACCAGATGCATGGGAGCTTGAGGGTTCTTCAGTATCTTAGCTGATCCTAGAACTGCACTTTTCTGAACTGAGATGTCTGATGTGTTTCCTGGGATCTGCTTTAGCCACGATGACCACACACACCACCGATGTCTTCACTCTCCAGTTCTTCTGTGAGGCCCTGGTACTTCTCTAGTTTCTCCTGTTCCTTTTGGTTGTGGTGTTCCATGTATGCTATCTATCTGTCTATATATATATATTGTGACGGCCTCTGTTGCCGCCTAGCGGGGAGTGGATGCAGCGGTAGCCAAGGAGACACGCCTGCAGCAAGTCAACAACACTTTTAATAGCTCAACGGCTCCCCTCTTATCCCCCCCCCCCGACGTACAGATATACCTTATGGTGCCAACTAAAAATGACACAAGACGAACACTAACTAAAAGTAAAACAATATTAACATAATCCCGCACTATATAACCCCCCAGAACATCACAAAAACACAATAAAACAACCCCGAACTCACCCCCACAATGCCTTGGGGCCGCTACCCCTGCCTGGCGGCGGGCAGGGCCGCCACAATATATATATATATATATATATATATATATATGTATATATATATATATATATATATATATATATATATATATATATATATATATATATATATATATATATATACAACATAAATCCTCTAATCCAGGCCCGGGCCTTTATTTACTCAAGCGCATCCTGGTTCCGGCCTTTATTGGAAGGAGGCCAGAATTAGAGGCAGGCCTATATTTCAATTTGAGCAAAATAAACTACCAGTAGAATGAATAAAAACAAGATTTTGTGTCTATTTGAGCGGTGACTGAAGTCTCACGTGCAAATCAAAAATGATGATTAGTGGGTTTCACTCACGTGACCCTGCCGCCGCGCTGAACTCAAACAGTGGACAGGAAGTGTTTTGCTCTACTATAAAACACAGCGTGACGGATGAAAGTGAGTGTTCTAAACGAGCTGGCACAGACACGATATCTTCCTTTAGGTTATGACTCATTTCATTTTAAAAGTCGGACTTTTCATACACGCTGGAGGATTTACCCAACGCTGAAGCGATCGACACAACAAACTATCTCGTGTGGCAAATCTCATATTACACTGCAAACCAAAAGCCTTTTATGAGTCTGAAAGCCTATTTTATTTCAGGTTGGTTAACAATTTAGAGATCCAATTTATGCTCGTGAGATGTGCTATTTTAGTTACGTAATTAACTCGTAATGATAGCTAACGGTGAGTACGTGCTAGGATCTACTTATAACTAACGTTTTAAGCCTTTTAAATCCACAGTTCTGGTACATTTGTTTGATTTTGTTAAGGTATTAATGCCACGCTACAACACTGAGCTAAGTGCTAAAAACATTAGCACTCTAAAAGCTATTTGCGGTGAGGACATGTGAAAACAGTATCAAACTGTTTACCTGCTGTTTCTGTAGCTGTTACCGTAAAACATGGTGTACGTGCGCCTCAAAAAATCGAGTGAGGGCTCACTTTACCGTCGATCTCCGGAAAAAAGAAAAAAAACCATATATATATATAAAACTAATGCTCTCTCCTAGCCGCTAAAAGGACCAACGGTGGCAGGGGAGTGGCCCAATAATTGCAGGGTTGTAGTTTCGCACCCTGTTCAGTTCGTCACAGTTGTGTCTTTGGGCAAGACACGTCACCTATAGAGTCAACAGGAAGTCTAATGAAATAACCAAAAACTGCTTGATGGGTTTGTCCATCATTTACAGAGTATACCAATCTGCTAACTTACACACCTTATGTTTCTACTTTACTCACATAGATTGTAAGGAGAGCTAAAACTACTCTGAGATAGAATCCAACAGGTTTGTTTCAGGAGGCTGTCTCTGCTTTCTGTCACTGACATGGGGATGCTAATGCTCTTGTTTCCAAGCTGTGGGGCTACCAGCCAGGCAGGAAGTATGAGTTTGTGTGTCTCAGCAGATGCCTTTCCATTCCATTGCACCCGTAATCTTTCTTTTACTCCCGTTGCCTTTAGAAGGAAGTCGCTGCAGTGCAGATTAATCAGTAGGATTTAATTAACTTGGCCTCCACACACATATCAAACTGAGATGCAAGACAGGCTATAAACTGAGCCAATTATCTCCTGCTAGATGGGGTTTGGTGGTACTGGGTGGTTTTAATGCTCCCTCATGTCCAGGTTCCCTCCTACCACCTCCACCTGTGAACAACAGTAAAGCTCATTACCCCAGCTGATCCTGTGTCTGCCCTGCTTCACTCACCTGGACACAACACAGCATTAGAGATGAACAGCTACTGATTGGTCGGTTGGTGTAATTACTTGTGTAATTAATTTAATCCTCTACACAGTTACACCCATTACAAATGGTGGGATTCATCCTCAAGGGGCTGCTGCAATACAAATCAAACTCCTCAAAAACAATAATTGTGTTGAAAATATTGCCTAATATCAAGCAGCACTTTTCTTCTACAGTGGCAGAGGAGTTTAGTGCCTGCCCCGAGGGTTGCAGGTTTGAGCCCCATCTGTTGCGGTCACTCTGTCCTTGGGGAATGCACTTCACTTGCTTTGGCTGCTGGTGGTGGTCGGAGGGACTGGTGGCATCTGTCTACTGCAGCCTCGCCTCTGTCAGTGTGCCCCAGGGCAGCTGTGGCTACATTGCAGCTCATCACCAACAGGACCTGACTGAAATGTGATGGTGGGACCTTCAGAGAGCTGGGCAGAAACAAAAGACTGTGGAATAAATCAGTGTTGGTCTCAGATCCCAGCAGCTTGTATGTTGGTGACCCCAATCACAGCAAGTGTGTATGTGTGTGTTTGACATGATCAGTACCGCGGGAAGTAGGGGTGCTGGAGGGGCTGCAGCACCCCCTGCTGGTGACCTCAAATATTTATTTACCACTGTGGCAAAAAAGCGGATTTTAGACTTTTTTGGGAAGCCTCGAGAAAACAAAAGGAGATGCAGCAACAGTGAGTTCTGGGGTATATTGTCATGTATCTGGTCCAAGATAGTGCACTGACAGTTTATTTGCAGTTTATTTTGTGCTTTTTATTGTATTTCAGAGACTTTTTAACACGAACAAACTTGTCCCTCATTCTCCTCCACCTCTTCGTGCACTCACCACCTCTAAACCCATTTTACCGTCATTTCCGTCCACGAATAAAACGCTTGTTGCATATCTTTATAGTCCTCCAGCCACGGACACTGCTCGTGTCACACTGTGAGAACTCCAGAAAGGTGCCACACTGAACGGCGCAACCTTTCAGTGAGCCCGACTGCACGACGTCTCGCTCCAAGAGGACATGCTATGTCACGAGCGCACCCCCCGAAAAGCATACGTTACAGATAAGCAATACAACGCTAAAAAGAGAAAAAAGCACCACAGTAAACACTTTTTAGTGTCAGCTCATGACCCAGCTCATCTTCCTCAAAGAGGAAGAATTGATCCGCTTTGGCCTCAGACTCCAGCTGCACGTCTCCTTTTCCCGTCTTCCAGCTAAACAGCTGATCTGTCTGCTGGACATCCATCCTTCTCATCCTCCTTTATACATAAAAAAACCCACTAAACTACAGGGAAGTAACTGTCTATCTGCCACAGATCGCTCCAATATCTAAAGTTTTACCATCAATGTCTGTCTCAGTGTTTTCTCCGCTCCGTGACGCGCATCAGCCCTTTTGACCCCTGCTGTCAGATCACGCAGCAGCATCCTCTCCCTCAGCAACAAAACGCTACTGAACCCATTCTTAGTTTAATTATTTTAGTATAACTCCGGTTTTATTTGGGCTCTTAACAAAAATAAAAACTGGTGTGTAGTTTATAATCCGCATTTTAAACATACCGTAAGTTGAAACCAAAGGCTGTATATATAAGATTTGAAACGGAAACTCAGAGGCGGAGTCTTGCTGCTGCGGCGTCTCAAAGGTGTGTTTTCATTGGTCAACTGCAGACAGGAGTCGTAGGTTTTCGAGCAGTGCTGAAGACTGTTGGAGTGTGTCTTCTTTCTAATAATGAGACTCGTATCAATGCCTATGCTACACGTAGGCTATGATTCACCTGGACATAACGAGTTGAGCGCAGCTGAGCTTTTTTTTTTCAGCACCCCCTGCTGAAACTATGTTCCCGCGGCTATGGACATGATTGTCCTCTGAAGCTGAGACCAAGAACATGAGCTTGTTAGACGTTTATATGAGTTCCATCTCTGAGTGTTCAGCTGGGTGACAAAGCATCAATAAAGCTGTTTCAGCTTGGTCCTGATGCAGTTTCACTTTTAATCTCTAAAACCAAAACATCATCAGATCATTTGTTTAGAGTTGAGTAGAAGTCTTATGTAATGTGTAGGAGCTGAGATGTTGAGGGAGCTACTGAATATGAATAAAAATATTCCTTCTGTTCTTCAGTGACACACTGCTCACACTAATAATGAGCATGTCTATTTTTGTATTCATTTTCTTTAGAAATCAAGACAGTGCTCAATTTAGTGAAATCACTGAGTGCTAGTGGATCCAGGAGTAGATTATAAGTAATCATGTTGAGATGGACTTCACACACCACAGAGGGAATCACTGATCCTGACAAAACTCAACCATTTCACTCATTGTTTATGATTCTTGCACCAATTTCAAGTGCATAATCTTAGAATTAGCACATACTCCCACTTTTTGCTTTAGATTTTTTCCCCCAGCAATAACTGAATCATCCTCAGGTCTCCTGATTTCATGCCTTTTATCCTCTCATTCTTCCAGAACATGGATAAGATGCAGCTTCCATCGGTGACACTGATCGTAGGCTGTGGAGTGTCGTCGCTCACTCTGCTGCTCCTCATCATCATCTACGTGTCTGTGTGGAGGTAAGATAACCTGAAACTTCATAGATGGGAATTCATCTGAAGATTGTGGCTCTAAAACATGATTGAAAATGTTGAGTTAAACATAAAGGTACAATATGGTAAATGGCCTGTATTTGTATAGCGCCCTCTAAGGGTGAGAGCGCAGGTGTGGCATTTTGTAGGCACTAAGACTGAACTGTCATAATTAAAAATGCTTTTTAACTGGTTGAGTAGTTAGTTGCTTTGTGTGGGTTAGGCTAGAGAGATTGGAAATAGATCAATCTCAAGCTTTTTATAGAAACGGACCAGATGGCTGGAGTGAATGCTGGAGGTTGTTGTCCTTTGAGTGGGCCACCGTAGCTGCAATACTTACTCTGAACTGCATGGCGCTAACGAGTTGCATTTTTTTACCATGATTTCTATGAATATCCCACATAGGGCCTTTAAGGTGAATTACTGACATAAATTAACTTTTGCACTATATTCTCATTGTTCCAGTTTCACCTGTAGTGTAAGCCAGTAACAGGAGCGACCCAGAAGTTATTTATTGTACCTCTAAGAGGCCATGGCATCCTTTCTGTCCTACTCTAATATTGGGTAAAAAAAAGACTAAAGGCTAACATTGAGCTAACAGTGCTAACAGTGAATTAGAAACAAACAATTGGCTCTAAAAACATCTCAAGCTTTTTCTTCCATTATCAACAACTGTATAGGACTTGTCTTCATTCGTCATCTACAGTCTTCTGGCGCTGATCCAGAGCTGGCAACTGTTGCTGAGAGCGGACTTGTTTGTTTTGACCAGCTCCGGTGGACTAGTGGTAGAGTGTCCGCCCCGGGACTGGGAGATCAGTGTTCAATTCCCGGTCGGGTCATACCAAAGACTTTGAAAAATTGGGACCCAATGCCTCCTCGCTTGACACTCAGCATTAAGGGGTTGGATTGAGGGGTTAAACCACCAAATAGTTCCCGAGCGCAGCCACAGCTGCAGCTCACCGCTCCCCACCACGGGGATGGGTCACATGCGGAGATGTAATTTCACCAGTGTGTGATGATGACTTGGGACTTTAACTTTAACTTTGATACATGGACTGCAGTACCTAAAGTTGACCACAGGATGTAATATTTACTTCATTTAACTTTAACCAAACTTCAGATTGAATTATTTGAGGCTAAGTTTTTCTGAAGAACAATTATTTTCCTGCTCAGTCTGGTTCCAACTCTTCTGTTTGGAGTTTGACAGGTTAGCTTTACTTTTGGAGACAATCCAATTCAGGATGTCTACCACAGATGACCAACATTAGCAAACACAAAAATGGCTAAAATACAGTTAAATGTACAAATAATGAGTTTGTCTGTAAGTGTTTGTAGTCTCCTTCGAGTTCTAACAGGGAAGCAGAGAACTTCTGATGCTTGCAACCAGTTTGAAGATTTGTCCAAAAACAACTATAGATGCTAGCTTGAAATGCTGCTAGTCGACAGTTTGGGTCATCTGTGTTCATGTCGTGGGTGAATATTACCAGTCTGAAGAGATGTTTGTGAACATGAGAAGAGTTGCGATGTAGCTAACTGGTACCTGGAGTCCATAGTAGGTATTATAATCACACACACTCTGATGACGGCCTTTGGTTTTTCCTACAGATACATCCGATCTGAGCGTTCAGTTATCCTCATTAACTTCTGCCTCTCCATCATCTGTTCCAACGCCCTAATCCTGATTGGACAAACACAAACAAGAAATAAGGTACAGACAAACAAGAAAGCCCTGTCTCATGACCACACCCAGGAACTGTGTGTGCCCCATTAATGCCTTTCTTTCTTGTTTCAGATCTTGTGCACCCTAATCGCAGCTTTCCTACATTTTTTTTTTCTGTCATCGTTCTGCTGGGTTCTAACGGAGGCGTGGCAGTCCTACATGGCTGTGACCGGTCGTCTCAGGAACCGCATCATACGCAAGCGTTTCCTGTGTCTCGGCTGGGGTGGGAATCCTTACATTTGTCCTCTGCTTCTTCCCTTCCTCTCTCTGTGTTAATGTTAACCTTTCCTTCCTCCCAGGTCTTCCTGCTCTGGTAGTTGCGATTTCAGTAGGATTCACTAAAGCGAAGGGATACGGAACACCTAGCTAGTAAGCATCTACTCCCTTTGGTTTTGAAATGTGTCACTTTGACTATTAAAGCTTATGTGAAGGTTATGAATAACTCTTATCTTAATAAGTCTTACTTGTCATAGATAGTTTGCTAAACAGCCTCTGTTCAGAGAAATAGCATTTTCCACTTTCAGGACTGATGAGCTTCTAGAGCTGCAGCTATAAAGTGTGTTATCTAGTACAAGTTCAGAAATCCATTGATTTAATTAGTGTGCACTGCATCTCCTCTGCCTTTGAGAGGGATGAACTCAGGAGGAGAGAGGCAGCAGTCCTACAGGTGAGTATACTAAAACTAGGGGTTAACATCAGAAACCAGGATGAGTTTCACACAGAGACACAGGTGAACCTGCTCAGCTCAGTAACAAATGCCAGTAAGATGCATTCAGGGGCAGCTGAGAACAAACCTGTGATGGTTACAGCCTTTTTGTTTTGGTTTTGTCTGACAGTTATGCAGGATTACATGAAACTCACGCGCACCCCCCACCCCCCACCCCCCCCCCAAAATGCCACATATCAATCTAAAAATGTGTCTTTTGTTTTTGTCCAGTGTCACATTCTGTCTCGTCTCCCCAGTTTGATGTTAGCTGGTCCCACCTGCCTCTCGTTACCCCAATCACTTCAGTCCCCAGCTCCTCATGTACTTAAACCCTGTTAGTCCTGTGTGTGTTTGTTGGTTTCAGTCCTTGTCCTCAGCTTGTTCAGTTTCCTTATTAAAGCGCCAAAACGCCTCATCTGCCTGCTGATTCTGTCTCACCTGCATTTGGATCCTCACCTCAGCCTTCAATTCGTGACATCCAGTTCACACTGATTTTGTGTTTTAAACATATATTTATTCAGTCTAATTGTTTTGACTTGGCTTTGTTCAGACTAGCCTTTAGCTCATCACTCCTGTAGAACTCTGTCTCTCTGAACTGAGGCTGTCAGGAAACGGTCTCTGATGGGTTCCATAGAAACGATTTAAAACTTTTACACAGGAACATATTTAAAACAACTCCTTTGAAATATTGGCACACCTAATTCTCTCCTTTCTTTATACCTGTCGGATGTTCTTCTCTTTTTACCTCAAACCACCTCCAGCTTCATTCTCTCTAACAGTATCTCTCCATCTTTGTTTCTTCCTGCTGCTCTCTGGAAGCTGCTGGTTGTCTTTGGAAGGAGGTCTCCTCTATGCATTTGTAGGACCTGCTGCGGCTGTAGTCTTGGTATTTTACTGCCTTTTCTTGTCTCAGGCTTTCACCGTTAGCTGTAGATACCATCATGTCACATATGACCATGTCAGAGTTAAGCTGCATGCTTCCATCCAACGATAATGCCAATATTTCTATTAAAAAGATTTTTACTTGCTTTAAATGCAGTTTGAATTGTAAGCAGCTGATTTACGTGGCATCACAGAGAAAACAAACAAAATGCATTTCTGCCGACATCTAAAGACAAAGCTCCGAAGGACCTTCAGAAACTATAGAGAACAACTGATCCCTGCCATTTTACAAGCTAACAAAAGTTCTTTGGGAGTATGTGACCTTTGTAGAATGAATGTAGTCATAAATGAATTCAGCAGAAATGCAATCAGAACATGTCAGAGCCCTCTGACGGCCCTTATCCTTACTTCCTTTTTCTTGTTTTATTCCTGAAGCATTTTTCTCTTTTCTATCGTGCTTTTTTTTATTTTCAATACTTATCTAATAACCTAATTCATTTCTGTTATTTCTGTACATATTTTTGCTTGTTCTACATTTTCTTTCAATGTTTCTCCTGTTGTTTTCTTCCCAACATCCTTCACCGCTCTTGGTACTTTTTCTTTTCACTTCATCTTTTTTAGTTCCTTCATTTTTCCCTCCTTTGCTTCCTGGTTTTCCTTCGACTCTCCTCCCCACCACATACTTATCTTTTTAGCTTCTGATTCTGTTTTTTCCCTGTTTTATTTTAAACATTTATAAAAGGTTTTCCTTTGATTGTAATTTCTTGAATATTGGGTTAATATTGTGTTGTTATAGGTTGAGTTTTCTTTTAAGCAAATATGAACTAAGAAACGCTCCAGCTAGTTGCCAACGGTCAGAGCCCGGTGAGATGCTGGGCTAGAACACAAACCCAATAAAAAGACTCAAATCACAATAAACAACAAAGCACAGCAGCCACTCCCAAATACTAGAAAATACTGGTTTACAACATAATTTGCTGATATTTAAAAACGCCAAATAGTATTTCATTATGACTTTGGCTTTATTCTCTCAAAGTAAACATCAAAGCTGATCATGAAGCATTTTTATGTGCAACTAAATATAAAAAAACTTGATTTAAATGTGAATTTATTGCATTCTTTCTTGCCATTGTCAAGTGAATTTTTAGAAATATTTAAACGATTTATCTACATAAAGCCGTGGCAAAAGGTTTAGAGAATGACATAAGATTTGGTTTGCTTCAGTGTTTCTTAGGTTACTGAAGTAAAATTACAACACTTTCACAAGTTTTGAAGGCTTTTATCAATACTTGAAAACACAAAGTTGATGAGAGTCAGTATTTCTGGTGTTTGCCCTCCTTTTGGATGTCTGTGGTTCACCTTGACCTGCTGCCAACCAGCTTCTAGTCCAGATCCTGACTGATGGAGATCATTCTTCATCTTCAGTGTTGGGTTTGGGTTTTCCCTCATGCCTCTGGAGGATGGACCACAAGTTCTCAGGGAGATTAAGGTCTGGGGAGTGTCCTGGACCTGGAGCCAACATGTTGATGTTTTGTTCCTGATCCAGTTAGTTCTGACTTTATCCTTCTGGTCCAGTTCTCAATCATGATGTATGAGACATTGTTCCTCACCAAACTGTTTTTGGATGTTTGGAGGAGTTCTACTGGGAGGATGTTTAGGTACCATTCTTTATTCATTGCTGGGTTTCACATCACAAAGCGTCCATGTCACCAAATGCAGATGGGGGTCAGGAAGTAGCCGCAGCTGCACAGAACTCTATTTACTCTGTTGACTGGGCGTCAAATGCCCAAATTTTGTGCTGTCTACGGTTGATGCAACTGCTCTAATCAGGACAAAGACAAACGTTGTGTGCCACAAAGGACTTAATAAAAACAACTTACTGAAAAAGACAGCAGAAGTGGATCAAAAATCTCCGGCTAATAACAGGAGGTGCTGAAACAGAGTTTGCAGCGATCACTTTCTACCAGGTAAGGGTTTGCTAAATGTTTATGACATTTTATTGAACAGTTTCTTAGAATCACAGCCATAAAAAAGGCAGGTAAACACTTTGATACTGTTTTCATGTGTCCTAACCTAATTGTACAACAAATAGCTTTGAGAATGCTAATGTTGTTAGCAGTTAGCTTAGTGTTGTAATGTGACGTTTACACCTTATTAAAATCAAACAAATGTACCAAAAATTATTTTGATTTAAATAAATTACTTACAAGTAGATCCTAGCACATAAACATACTTGTAGTTATCATTAGCAATATCATTATTACCATGAGCACAACTCACTACTTACCCAAGCTTCTCTGGATCCTAACCCAACCTGAAATAAAATACTCTTGTACATTTGTTTTGTGTGTAACTACATAATCCATTAGTTTGTGGATCGCTATAGATTCAGCTATAACACCCCGCCTGATATCAGAACTTTATTAGAAATGCTTTCGGTTGTTTTAAATTTCAACGAACACGGAAATGAAAGAGAAAGGGGGGAAAGAGAAGGAAGAGGTGGTGGGGGGAGTTCACAAAAATAAACAATAAAGGATGCAAACGAATCCACTTCTAGACCTGCAGAGAGAGAGGACACACAAAAATACAACAGAACCAAAACATCACTGCACCAACAACATGAGGATGTATAACAGCAGCAGTTTATGCTGAAAAGCACACAGTAATAAATCCTAGTGCATATAGTGCCAACCACAGCCTTAGGTTATGTGTTAAAAACACCCAATCCCATACTTGAGAGCACCATGTGAGCACCTGTGTGTGTACACGCGTTTGTGTATGTAAGGTTTCTCTACAGGAATGTCCAATAGTGAGTGTGAGAGGCCACAGACCTGCCCCCAAAGACCCATGGAGGAGATCTAGGCCCAGAGATCCCAATGTCTCCCCAGAGCGTGGGGACCCCAGAGAGACCGCCACCAAAGCAGCCCCAACCCCTCACCCGCTGGGCGCAGAGGCTCTCCCGGGGGGACCAACCAGCAGCCGTGCCAGAGGCCCAGGAGATGACGACGGCAAGCCCCCAGCCCAGCCTGAAGCCACCCACCCGAAGGTAGACTGAGCTCAGAACCCAGTGGCCCGTGACCAAAGGGCGCCCAACCCTGCCTGAGATCCGCCAGAGCCCAGGGGCCCAGACCCCATCAGGCAGCCACCAGGAGCTAGCTGACAGATGTCAAAAATTTCCAGCCCCACATACGAGAGCTGCTAATATGCAGGCAGACCGAAGTACCACCCACCAGCAGGAGTCACAGTAATTCAATTCAGTTTATTGCTGGCAAGGAGGACGCGGGCAGTAGAGGGTGACATCGGCCTCTGTTGCCCACAGATAAACGAAAGTGACGCCAACAACACCAGCGAGCTCTGATGAAAGCTAGGGTTGCTAGCCGAAACATGTCAGCCTCAAGGTAAACAACTATGTTTTTACTGTGCTGTTTTTAAAAAAGAACAAAGTAATGGATTATGAAATAAAATAGTTGTAGGCTTCCAGGCTTTTAAAAGGCTTTCATGTGGTATGCAGTGTAATATGAGGTATGTTGATCGCTTCAATGCTGGATAAATCCTCCAGAGCGTATGAAAAGTCTGACTTTTTTAAACTATATGGGTCATAACCTAAATAAAGAAGTATTTTTTTCCCCGCGATATTGCATCTCTGCCAGCCCATTTAAAGCCTTAGTATACTTGCTTTCATCCATCATGCTGTGTTTTGTAGTGGAGGAAAACACTTCCAGTCCACCATTTGAGTTTCGTGCGACTTCAGGGTCACGTGAGTGAAACCCAGCAATACCTGATCTGAGGCTAAGCTGAGAGTGAGTCCACTCCTTTGGCTGAGAAGCAACCCCCCACCACCACCACTAGTACCCTACCCCTCATGGGTTTCTAGAGAAGTGGCTTCTTTGCTGCCCTTCTTGACTCCAGGTCATTCTCCAGGTCTTCTCACTGAGCTGCAGATGCTTTCACACCTGGTGGAACCCACAGCTGGACCAGCTTTAGTGCAGGTGCAATTAATTGTAACTCATCTGACTCTGGAGATTATACAATTTGACATCATAAAAACTTTATGACCACTAATATTTGTGTGATTCTCTAAACTTTTGACCACGGCTGCACTGATGTTGAGTGAATAGGCGAGCAGCCGTAGCAGCGACGCTGTGTCCGCTCCACTGACTCACTTCATGGCTCTTTTTTCCCACCGACAAATTAACAGTTTGTTTTAGATGTCCTTTTCACTCAAGCTGTTCCTCTAATGAAGAACTTCAGACCAGCTGGCTGTTCTTCTGAAGATAACTCTGATTATGAATTGTAGAAGTAAGTTCCCAAAGCAGAAACAGTAAAAATTTCAAAGATCTCCACCACCTGCAGTATCTGGTTTCATCGGTTTGGTTGTAGTTTGACCTATTTCTGATTAGCTGGATGCCACTCCCTAACATTGAACATGTAGCACTTTTCATTTCTAACACTGTAGAAGCAGCTGTGTCTGTACCTAGTTTACCTCTAGTTTACCTAGAAAGTTCAACTTCTGGGACTCATTTCCATGCATGCTGCTGTGATAGTTCTGACATGATGACCACCACCATCAATGTTTTTGTCACTAGAGCTGTGCTGCATGTGTAGAATCTGACGTTTTGAAACTTTGCTCTGATTTAATCCTTTGCCTCTTGTCTTTGGCAGGTTAACATGGTTATTGGGATTCTCGTTTTTAACAAACTGGTGTCCAAAGATGGCATTACTGATATGAAACTAAAGGAGAGGGCGGGGTATGCCTTTAAGCACACATCCATTTTACACAGCGACCTCTAACCAGCCTGAGCAGTTATTGTCTTACTGTCTGAAATGATCTTTGGGTGAAACGATGCACATTGTGAAATGATCTAAAGTTTCTGAGTGAGCTAACCAGAGGATAACAGGCAGTCTGGTTATTGGTCTTCACAGACTGAGCAAGTTGATGACTCATCTCATTGCTTTCTTTTATGTTTCAAGTGTGTCTCGTTCTCCTACAGCTGCTTTTTGTTTGCAGGTGTTTTTCACGTCGCTCTGTGAAACCATCCGTCTTTGTTTCTTCTCGGTTGTTGTTTGTTTTCAGTAAAGGGAAGCAGAGCTTTACTCAGTCCTGCTTGGGTTTAAATTCTTTTGACTATAGCAACTCTAAATTTAAACTGATTTCTTATGAATTTCTTTAGAGTGTATTGTGTTATCCCCTCTGATCAAAATCAGTCAGAACAACAAAATGTCAACCTGGTAGGAATAAACTTAGGCTTATTTAGACGTTGCACATAATTGTATTAGCATGTTGTCTCTTTATTTTAAAGACAAATCTTTTTTTTGTGAGGAGCTAACTGGCCGTTTCTCAAAGAAACACTCCAACATTTTGGTCAAAACAACGTGTTGCTCACCAGAGAAAAGGTAGTGTTTGTTTATCATCTGATGCACAGACATAGATGACTCCCATACAGCTTCTTTGGGGTTTTTACGTCTCAGGGTGTGATCTGCATTTGCATATTCTGGCTAATGGAACACAGCTTGTTTCTCCTTAACTGAATGTGTGTGCACGAGATCTCAAATATATTTCTTCTACTTTGAGCTGCTTGTGAAATAATCTGAGACAACTTGAGTCTTGAAGTTTAAAAGGAGCTTCTGACTTTTTTTTTTTGGACACCCACCACACAATGAAGGATGCACCCATTAGGGCCGTATCTCAGTTTGACTTGGTTTGGCAAAACCAGCCAACTGAGCTGAGTCAAGTTTAGCCCAGCTGAGCCATGTTCAGCAAGGAAAAGGGCCATCATAAAGTTCTTCACCTTGTTTATAAGGGTGAACACTATCCACCTTATTCTTACGGCCTGTCATGCTTTGCGCGAAAAATGCAAGCAACTTCTGGTCCGCGTTTGTTTACATTGAGACGATGCAATCCCTTCGCGCAAATCTTCTTTTTATGAGCTTTTAGAGACCGAAAACATGCATGAACACCAGCTGTCACAGCTCAAACGGGACACCGTTACACTCCTGCCTACTGAAGCAGAAAGGTGGGGGCACGATCTTAAAGTCTGGCCAAAGCTAACGTACAGTAGCATTTTGTATGTATTTAACCTTTGTTTAACCAGGAAAGAAAACCCTTGAGATTAAAAATCTCATTTACAAGAGTGTCCTGGCCAAGACAGACAGCAGCTTAACCAGCAACAAAGATCACCACACTTACAGATCAGATTTTAGCTACTTTCTGAACTCTGTCGCGTCTGACAGCGAGGCAATAAACAATCTTAAAAGCTCCGAGGCTTGTCAGTACCTACATCGTAATAAGGCTGGTTGTGTTTTGTTGAAAGAGTTGGGACACAATCTTATTTACTTAAAATCAGACGTAGAGCCGAGTCAGAGCCTTAAATCCCCCATCAACAAGCCTGGGTTTTAGTTTCTGCATCCGTTAAAATACAAACAGCAGGATGGCACTTTTAGGTTAATAACAGCAGTCTAAACACTCGTTACATTATAACTATTTAGAAAATTGTACACATGAAATAATTCCTGTTGTTGTGAGACTGCTATCAGATCTCTTTACTACTCTGCGTCTCTTCTCCGGAGGTTTGTCATATCCAACTACAAAGTAGGATGCGGGTGTTCCTCTCTGGGGGTTTTCACAATAAAATGAAAGGAACGCACAAATAAAGTTTGTGGTGGTTTCAAGTTAAGATTTTTCAGCCACATCCTTCTGGGTTCCTCATCTCTGGAGAGGCGGCGAGAACCGTACCGACGCTTGCAAATGCCATATATATATATATATATATATATATATATATATATATATATATATAATTTACATATACAGGTCCTTCTCAAAAAATGAGCATATTGTGATAAAGTTCATTATTTTCTGTAATGTACTGATAAACATTAGACTTTCATATATTTTAGATTCATTACACACAACTGAAGTAGTTCAAGCCGTTTATTGTTTTAATATTGATGATTGTGGCATACAGCTCATGAAAACCCAAAATTCCTATCTCAAAAAATGAGCATATCATGAAAAGGTTCTCTAAAGGAGCTATTAACCTAATCATCTGAATCAACTAATTAACTCTAAACACCTGCAAACGATTCCTGAGGCTTTTAAAAACTCCCAGCCTGGTTCATTACTCAAAACCGCAATCATGGGTAAGACTGCCGACCTGACTGCTGTCCAGAAGGCCATCATTGACACCCTCAAGCAAGCGGGTAAGACACAGAAAGACATTTCTGAACCAATAGGCTGTTCCCAGAGTGCTGTATCAAGGCACCTCAGTGGGAAGTCTGTGGGAAGGAAAAAGTGTGGCAGAAAACGCTGCACAATGAGAAGAGGTGACCGGACCCTGAGGAAGATTGTGGAGAAGGACCGATTCCAGACCTTGGGGGACCTGCGGAAGCAGTGGACTGAGTCCAGAGTGAAAACATCCAGAGCCACCGTGTACAGACGTGTGCAGGAAATGGGCTACAGGTGCCGCATTCCCCAGGTCAAGCCACGTTTGAACCAGAAACAGCGGCAGAAGCGCCTGACCTGGGCTACAGTGAAGCAGCACTGGCCTTTTGCTCAGTGGTCCAAAGTACTTTTTTAGGATGAAAGCAAATTTTGCATGTCATTCGGAAATCAAGGTGCCAGAGTCTGGAGGAAGACTGGGCAGAGGGAAATGCCAAAATGCCTGAAGTCCAGTGTCAAGTACCCACAGTCAGTGATGGTCTGGGGTGCCATGTCAGCTGCTGGTGTTGGTCCACTGTGTTTTATCAAGGGCAGGGTCAATGCAGCTAGCTATCAGGAGATTTTGGACCACTTCATGCTTCCATCTGCTGAAAAGCTTTATGGAGATGAAGATTTCATTTTTCAGCACGACCTGGCACCTGCTCACAGTGCCAAAACCACTGGTAAATGGTTTACTGACCATGGTATTACTGTGCTCAATTGGCCTGCCAACTCTCCTGACCTGAACCCCATAGAGAATCTGTGGGATATTGTGAAGAGAAAGTTGAGAGACGCAAGACCCAACACTCTGGATGAGCTTAAGGCCGCTATCGAAGCATCCTGGGCCTCTATAACACCTCAGCAGTGCCACAGGCTGATTGCCTCCATGCCACGCCGCACTGAGGCAGTCATTTCTGCAAAAGGATTCCCGACCAAGTATTGAGTGCATAACTGAACAGAATTATTTGAAGGTTGACCTTTTTTCTACACTTTTCTTTTATTGGTCGGTTGGAATATGCAAATTTTTTGAGATAGGAATTTTGGGTTTTCATGAGCTGTATGCCACAATCATCAATATTAAACCAATAAACGGCTTGAACTACTTCAGTTGTGTGTAATGAATCTAAAATATATGAAAGTCTAAAGTTTATCAGTACATTACAGAAAATAATGAACTTTACCACAATATGCTAATTTTTTATATATATATATATATATATATATATATATATATATATATATATATATATATATATACAGGGCTTAATTTGAGCCGGATCTTGCCGGAACAGGATCTGGGAACCGTCTTATTTTGAAGGGACGCGTTCCGGTAATTGTCTGCTAGGATCCGTTAACTCGCGCTGCTACCTCATGATTACAGTGGGTAAATGAGGACGCTGTGTTGGGCAGGGACAGGGACGGGTGAGTGGTTCATTTGTCCAATCTCATACCTAAACTTTTCGCTTTTCGGCAAAATCGCCGTTTTTAAGCCAAATAAGCCGTTCTGGTTTCAGCAGTCAATAAGGGAAGGAAGGAATTCATCTTGTTCACAAACGATCTTTGTTTTAGCATGTCGTCATTTGACCAATAAAAGTCGCGGCAACAGACGCTTAGGCAGCGCCCAAAGACTATACCCGCACGGCGCTCACGAGCAGCGGCTTTGAGCTTAAAGTTTGTCAAATCAAACAAAATCACCACTAAATAACACGGTTTTCTGTCGAGGACTGTAGCAGATTTACCTCCTTTCAGCCTTTAGAGATTTTCCCCCGAGGCTCGTCGTGTTTTTTTTTCAAGTCAAGTTCGGAGTTTACCATAACCACCGCCAGTTTTTAACTCCGTTAAAACCAGTAGCTGTATAAATGAAAGGTTAAAACCTAATATTAACAACATAAATACTTTTTTATGGTGAGAAATGGCCACCAGCATGCTGCAGCCTCACTCATGTCAAAGTCATCCTAATATATTGATCTGGGCAGAGGAAGATTTAAGGAAGCTGGAGTACAAACGTGATGAGATCATTTCATAATGTTGTAACATTTCTGCAGCACTAAAGCAGAGTTGTAACATTTTGACCTTAGCAGTGGTTTATTAAAGTATTCAAGCAAACAGCTGAGATAAAGCTGCATCTCCCTGCAGCTCCAGCTCTTCCTAAACGTTTAATCAGAACCAAGAGCAGCATGAACACAGCAATAACCTTCTAAGGTCTCTGGAACATTTTCAGATGTTTTCATGTTTGGTGTTCTGTGAGTTAGTCTCACAGTAATTCTTAATTATATGATGATCCCTAATCATTTCCTGATCATTTTTGTCAGGCATATTTTTTATTTTGTTCTGAGCAGAGGGACTGTCTAAACCTCATGGTAGAAAATGGTTTGCATTTTGCAAAAAAATCACATTGATGATTTTTTGTAAGTATTCCAACAAATTATTGTAGCAGTAAAAAGTATGTAAATGTCAGGTCCCTACAAACCCACTGATGCAACTCTGCAGTATGCAAGGACCTCGTGAGAAATTTGTGTAAATTGTGGGAATGTGGGCCCAATTATAAGGTATTCGTCAAAAACTCCATTAATCATGAGCCGGCGCCACGCTCCCCCCCCGCGCGCGATCCGGCATCAGTTTTGTCCTTAGTGAACTTTGGTCCGACATCACTACTTTCGTTCCGGTAACGTTTGATTTACAAATTAAGCACTGTATATGTACACTGCTCACAAAAATGAAAGGAACACTTTAAAGAAACACATTAGATACATCAGATCTCAATATGAAGTTGGATATCTATACAAATAACGACAGGGCAATGTCTTAGGAACAAAAGGATGCCAAGTCTTTTAATGGAAATAAAAGTATTCAGCCTACAGAGGGCTCAATTGTGTAGACACCCTAAAATCAGAGTGAAATGAAGATGTGGCAGGCTAGTCCATTATTTCAAAAACCTAATTTCTGCAACTCAAAATGCTTTTCAGTATCTTGTGTGGCCCCCACGAGCTTGTGTGCATGCTTGACAACGTCGGGGCATGCTCCTAATGAGACAACGGAGCTCTTGTACAGTCTGAGGAGCAACCTGGCGCCGCCTAATGGACCCAAACATAATGTCCCACAGATGTTCTATTGGGTTTAAGTCAGGGGATCGTGAAGGCCATTCAATTGTTTCAATTCCTTCATCCTCCAGGTACTGCCTGCATACTCTTGCCACATGAGGCCGGGCATTGTCGTGCATTAGGAGAAAACCAGGACCTACTGCATCAGCGTAGGGTCTGACAAAGGGTTCAAGGATTTCATCTGGATACCTTATGGCAGTCAGAGCACCATTTCCTAGGCAGTAGAGGTGTGTGCGTCCCTCCATGGATATGCCTCCCCAGACCATCACTGACCCACCACCAACACACACACATTAAACACATTAAACCTTCTTGCTGCAGCACGTGTGGATGTGCCATCCTGGAGAAGTTGGACAACCTGTGCAACTTCTGTAGGGTTAAGGAATCGCCTCATGCTGCCAGTAGAGATAATTACTCAAGCCAAAACTAGCACGAGTGGAAAACCAGCCAAAAAAGATCAAGAGGGAAAAACTTGAAATGACCTCCACACGTTAAACCAGTCCTGTTTTGAGGGTTTTGTAATTGTTGCCACTTTAGTGCACCTGTCGTTAAGTCCATGAACACCAATACAGCTGAAAGTGATTAACAATGCCCTCAGCTGCTTAATCAACCAGAAAATTATCAGACAGGTTTCATTGATTTCATGCCAGGCCCAATAAAAATGTGTTCCTTTAATTTTTGTGAGCAGTGTATATAAATGTGTGTGTGTGTGTGTGTGTGTGTGTGTGTGTGTGTGTGTGTGTGTGTGTGTGTGTGTGTGTGTGTGTGTGTATGCATGTATACATACACACACTGGTCAAAAGAATAAAGGGAACACAAAAATAAGACATCTTAGATCTGAATGAATGAAATATTCTTTTTAAATGCTTTGTTCTTTACGTAGCTGAATGTGCTGACAACAAAATCACACAACAATTATTGATGGAAATCAGATTTATCAACCCATGGAGGTCTGGATTTGGAGTCGCACTCAAAACTAAAGTGTAAAAACACACTACAGGCTGATCCAGTTTTGATGTAATGTCCTTAAAACAAGTCGGAATGAGGCTCAGTAGTGGGTGTGGCCTCCAAGTGTCCGTATGACCTCTCTACAACGCCTGGGCATGCTCCTGATGAGGTGGTGGATGGTCTCCTGAGGGATCTCCTTCCAGACCTGAACTAAAGCATCCACCAATGACGTAACTCACTGCGCAGCGATCGTGATGCTCTGACGTTTCATCAAATTCCTTATAGGGCCAAATATATATGGAGACAGGACAGCTTAAGAGGACCGGGGCTACGGATCTCCCGGTCAATTTCACGCTCACAGATTTACCCGGAAGTTCCGATAAAGGAAACGCTCCTAATGCCTTCATCTTGCAGGAACTGCTGACACACTCTAGCCACATGAGGTCTAGCATTGTCTGCATTAGGAGGAACCCAGGGCCAACCGCACCAGCATATGGTCTCACACGGGTCTGAGGATCTCATCTCGGTACCTAATGGCAGTCAGGCTACCTCTGGTGAGCACATGGAGGGCTGTGCCCCCCCCACACCATTACTGACCCACTGCCAAACCGGTCATGCTGGAGGATGTTGCAGGCAGCAGAACGTTCTCCACGGCGTCTCCAGACTTTGTCACGTCTGTCATGTGCTCAGTGTGAACCTGCTTTCATCTGTGAAGAGCACAGGGCGCCAGTGGTAAGCACAACCCCCACCTGTGGACGTCGGGCCCTCATACCACCCTCATGGAGTCTGTTTCTGACCGTTTGAGCAGACATGCACATGTTGCAGGGCTCTGGCAGTGCTCCTCCTGATCCTCCTTGCACAAAGGCAGAGGTAGCGGTCCTGCTGCTGGGTTGTTGCCCTCCTACAGCTTCCTCCGCATCTCCTGATGTACTGGCCTGTCTCCTGGTAGCGCCTCCATGCTCTCAGAATCAGAAGGGTTTTATTGCCAGATGTGTGAGAATTCACAACATTAGGAAATTGCTGTGGTACTTGGTGCAAAAAGAAAGATAAAAAATAAGAGATAAGCAAATATAGGAAATACTAATATACTCACGATAAAAGAATTCATATAAAAAGGGTGGCAATAATTAGAGAAGCAGCTACTATATACACAGTGCAGGTACTAATCAGAGTGGATCAGCTTCAGGTACAAACACAACACCGGGTCATGTGACTGGGACCAAGCGACTGGAGTGGGCAGCCCTAGGATTGACATTCATGAGTCCAACAGCAGAGGGGAAGAAACTGTTCTTGTGGTGAGAGGTTCTGGTCCGAATGGATCTGAACCTCCTGCCAGATGGGAGCGGGTCAAAGAGACAGTGTCCAGGGTGAGTCGGGTCAGCTGTGAGCCAGTATTCAACAGTGACCAAAACATCAGCCAGAAAGCAGAGGAACTGAGAAGTGGTCTGTGGTCACCATCTGCAAAACCACCAAAACTATAGCGAGCTGTGATTGGACAGCCACAGGCTGCAAGGGTTCCTATGACGCGTGCCTCGACCTTTATCTTTTTGAGCAGTGTATACACCAGGGATGTGATTCTTCCGGTTTTTACCGGATTTCTGGAATTTTCAAGCGGTTTGGGGCACCCCGGAGATTGATGCCAATTCGATGAGAAATGTTTTCATATATATATGGGGGGTGGCTTTGTCCGAGGCTCGAAAGTCGTAATTTATTTTCACCCACAATCAATTCAAAACAAGATTGCCTGTGTGTTTCCTGACCGTTTGCTAGCAAACAACATCATAGAAGGGACGGGTGCGATGAAAAAAAAAACTGTGCCGTAAACAATTTTTAGACGTAGCACCAGTGCGACGTCTTTTCAACTTCTCCCAAATTATTCAGCAAATGTATTTGTTTTGGTGTAAGGAAGCTGCTTTTTGCTGGCGCACAATGTGGTTAATTTAGAGAAACCAGCAAAAACACAAAGGCAGAAACGGTCCAAAGTTTGGGATCAAAATGTGCAGCTACGGGCATATTGGCTAATGCTAATGCTAGCACACTCACGATCTTGTGGGTTTCCGAAAAAACATGAGGATCGTAAAACTAAGAATGACTAAACTCTACAAGTGGAAAAAAAGTCCCACCCATCCTGTTTATTAGCTGTCTACAGCGCTATGGAGCAGAGCCTCAGCCACAGCAGCTACCGGAGTAACGTTGTTGCTACTAGTCTGCTCAACACCGCTCCAGGGCTATGGCAAGCCACTGTAGTATGTAATTCACAAACGCTTCGGTCTGTGAACATAATTTAAACTGGATCATTGTCAACCCATACATAATAGACATGCCACCATTACAATGTTACCAGTAGAAATTAAATGTTATTAGCATTTCCAGTAGCTTACTACTTTATTTTATTTATTTAACCGTTATTTATCCAGATGAGTCGATTGAGAACTCGTTCTCATTTAATACTGAACATGTTAATGAAATGCATTAAATTCTACTGATCAGAGTTTAACTGTGAATATTTAGATATGTTATTTTGACTCGAGTGATATTAATACAAACCTTAAATGTTACTGAAATGCAAGTCTATTGTTTCTGTAAAATATGAATTAACTATAAATCAGATGGGAACGTGGGAGCTAGACAACACCAATTTATTTCATATTATTGAGCCTTTTATAATAAGAGTGATATTTCAGCCTCAATTTAGTTGTTTTACTTCATATTTTAGCAGCAGAGCACAATCTCATTTCACTTGGAACATTTTCAAATAGAATATTTGATTAATCGACAGAGGATTTGATAGAATATTGAAATACTAAAATATTTGATAGCTGCAGCCCAATGTCAAACCTTTAACAGAAAAGAAAAACAAACCATGCAAACAAGGAAAAACAAAAACACAGCCTGCACCAAACCAAGGTACGTCTGAGTAGGGAAACGTTTACAAGTACAACATGGCAGTGTTGTGCCTGAAGACGATAAAAGCTATGTGTTTCAATACCTTACAGTGAGTAGATAGTGGGTACAATATTTAAGAAAACATGCCACAGAGAGCCGAGAAACACCCTTAAAATTGGTGAAAATGGTCCAGCTTCTGGGGGCTTCGACCCACAGGGGCGTTGCCCCTTGACCCCAGTGGGGGCCTACGGCGGCCCCCACACCCCTGGCCATTTTCAGTTTTTTTTTCCCTTAACCCAATCACATCCCTGATATACACACACAACTTAGTCTTACCGTTACACCCATAAAATTTATATTTGCATAAATACATATACACGCTGTCCAGCCAAAAAACAAGTCTCCACTTGGATTTAACTAAGCCAACAGGTAGGAGCCTCCTATTGGATAATTACTGCATGGGCGATTATCTTTCAGCTGCAACAAGTTATATAACCCCAACTGGTGCAAAGAGTTGCTTTTAATTTTTAAACAACCATGTGGAAAGACACATCTATTGGTCGCAGAAAAGATGTTCCTGAATGATCGTGATCACTTCAACGTTTGGTGAAATCAAATCGAAGAAAAACAACAGTGGAACTCAGGGCTATGATTAATAGTGAAAGTAAGAGCATTTCCAAACTCACAATGTGAAAGGAACTCAAGGGATTGGGACTGAACAGCTGTGTAGCTGTAAGAAATCCACTAATCAGTGAGGCAAACGGGAAAAAAGTCTACAAATTGCTAGGGAGCATAACGATTGGACTCTGGAGCAATGGAAGAAGGTCATGTGGTCTGATGAGTCCCTGTTCCAGAGTGATGGGCGCTGATTTGTTTTTTTGCATCTGTAGTTTGAGCAGTCACAATTCTTTCTTGTAAACAGGACCCAAGATGTTGGAGAGTTTCTGTTTATAATGACATACCACGTAAAACCTCTGAGGAAAGAATTCTCTGCACAAATAGAAATAGACTGAGTTGCATTAATTATTGGTGTCAAAGCTCACTAGACTTTAGTTTGGCTATAAATGTTTTGGTTATTCATTCAGTAGAGCTTTCTGCTCCCCTTTACTCTGCAAGGCTGTTCCGTCTTTGCTGGCATTGTTGCATATAATTGTTCTCTCCTTTTCTTTCTTTCTCCCTCTCCACCCCCCTCCCCCATTGCTTCCCCCTTCCTCTCTAGCTCTCTCTCCTTTCTCTTCCTCTCTCTGTTTCATGCGATGATCTCTGTTGGACTGTACCCGTTCTGCTGTCTGAAATGTCATGTTTGAGTTTGCACAGAATCCCCTCTCTCTCACTCAGGGCTCTCCAATCAGGAACACATCAGTCTCAGAAGCCCCCTCCAATCTCATCAGTGATTGGGTAAAAATATCCGCCCCTCCAACCCCCTTCTGAGTGTATGGCTTTTAGCCCTGCCCACCTAAAACTAGCTGATTCCTTTAACCTGATTGGCTTTGTTCCTGCCTACTTTTTTACTGATCTAGTTGTTCCTGCTCCTCCTATTAGCTGAGTGAAGTCTAACATGAGACTGCCTCATGTCCTTGTAGTTTAACTTTGTATACCAATCAGTCACTCTTGTAGAAACACATTAGTTGTAGAGTAATAGTATTTATGCGTTATTAAATTGTATGGTAGTCCTGTGTGCCAGTTTGAATGGATGTCATGAATGCACTAGTGTTATTGTGTAAATGAATGATCTTGAACTCATTCAAACCCTTTAGGGCTGATTGTGGTTCTAAATGTAACTAAATTATATTGAGTAAATAAATTCATCAACATGAAGGGACACATGGTTAAACAATCTGCCTAATAAACTCTGAGTTCCTTCATATTCATTGTGAAAATAAACTCCACCCTCGTTCAGTTGTATAATCTACAGATCCAAGGACATCAGTGATCTGGTGTTCTCCAGGTTCTGACATGATCCTCCAACTCAGCCTTTGTAAAACTGAAATACTTGTCTTCCCAGCCAAAGCAAACATGATACCCAATCTCCTGCTTTATCAAAGGCAGCTATAGGTGTCGTGATTGACAACCAGCTAACATTTATTGATGATGTTGCTGCTGTTGATCATGTTATGACTCATCTAGGAGGGGCCAGGCCATAACATTGAGGATGGCCCATTTTCAACAGATCCCAAGCATCCTCCTGTGAATTTCTATTGACTATCACTTATTTACAATGCTTACAACCTATTTTCTAATGGTTCAACTAAAGGAGGGTAAAACGCAGCGTGAAACTATTACCTAAAGTAACAAAACACAGCTGGATCAGCATTAATAAACTTACCTATAAAAATAAACCAAATGACAATTAACTTACCTCCCTAACTAAGAAAAACAGTAAAACACTGGCTCTTAGAATTAAAGGCAGTTTACCCATGGGAGTGTCAGCTGCTTGTTGTGGCGTAAGCTTCTCTCCAAATCCAAGCATTTCAACTTTGGTCTCTACCAATTACATGCGGACACCTGCACACTGACATTTACAAGCCAAATTAAACAAAAACAACCTCTTACGACCCTGGTCATAACACTCATTTGTGCCACTTTGCATTGTGTCAGGCCGTACCTCTGACCACCCAGCTCCTGGTCCAATCTATGTCATCTCCTACCTTGATTACAGCAATGTACTTCTAACAATGTGCCAGTGCTTCTGGTCGTCAGTCAGCCTACAAGAGCACATGTCACTCCTCTGTTTATTGAGCTACTGGCTACCGTTAGCCACCCACATCCAATTCAAATCACTAATGTTAGCCTACACAGTTTGGAATGGCTTCCATCTGCTTGAATCCTCTAACAAAGGCTGAAAGCACTCTCGTTTTTAAAGGATTGTCTGCCAGCGTTTCCTACACTACGCTCAAAAGCATCCCCTGTGTCCATCCATGGTGGAATGACATATTTGGCCACAAGAACAGAAGACTCGGGTCTTCAGAAAGCATCTCCTACCCTAGCACCTTGACTTTCCCTGCTCTACCGCACTCTTTTTTTGCACTTCCTTCTATGCTTGCACTCTATTTCTACACCTGCACCCCTGACACATTCTGATTAGTATTCTTCTATCAAAGTAGATTGTATTTTTACATCCATGATTCTAATCTCACTTCTAGTCAACAAAAACAGATTCACCATGATGTTACCATACCATGCCACTTTATTTGTTAAGCGCTTTTAACACAACATAATATAGACAATACAGTTAAAAAGAAGGGAATAAAAACGAAACAGGCAATTAAATCCATAAAATACACAACATTAAAATTAAGCAATCAAGATGGAAAGGAGGAAAACGTATCAATTTAATACTAAAACCAGGTTTAAAGGGGTCATCACCTATATTACCATGGATATCTACGTCCTATTATAGTCTTCTACGCCATTAAAATAAATTGTATTGGAAAAATAAATTAAAAATGTGCTTTTCTGATCCTTTTTTGTGAAGGGCATATTTTCTCGCGAGATCACACGCAACATTTCGGCTGTCTGGGACGCGCGCGGGACTGAGAAGCGCGTTGATTGGTGGAAGTAAGGAGGACGCGGCTTCAGCGTCTCGCTCCAAAACAACAAAAGTTATAACTGAACCCGACCTGGCAGTGACCTACGGGATCCAACCGCGTATGTACGAGCCCAAGCCTCGCCTCACGCGTAATGGCGCCCTCGCATGTTGTTGAGTTGGGACAAAGCAAGCTAACAGCCAGGCATCGGCTCTTATGCTGTTGTGAAGATGGAATACACAAACCGATCGGAGTTTTGTTTCCCGTAACACGGATTATAACATGAGTCGCCAACGGTAAGACATCATTTATGCGTTTCACGTTATGAAATGAGCTTTGTTGTGCTGGTTTGTTCGCTGCTGGTTCATATTTGTTTATATTCAACCTTTGTGTTGACATATAGGCCAGTGAGCCGTAGCGGATGGCTGCTCATACTGAGCCAGGATCCTCTGGAGGTTTCTTCCTGTTAAAAGGGAGTTTTCCTTCCCACTGTCGCTAAATGCTTGCTTAGTATGAGGATTGTACCAACACAATGACACTAGTCAGTGTCTTGATGCAATCTGCTGGGTCCCTTATATAGGAAACTTTTTTACTGATTGGCTTATGAACTGAACTGTATTGAAATGTTTACTTTGTGAAGTGCCTTGAGACGACTCTTGTCGTGATTTGGCGCTATATAAATAAACTGAATTGAATTGAATTGAATTGAACTCAAGTTCTGGTGTTGGAGTGCGCGTGCTCGTGGGGTGCATGTGAACTGGTTGAAGAAGGCAAGATTAAACAAACTCTTCAATGTTAAATATTGGCTTCTCAGCCAGTGAAAAATCATTAGGAAGCCATTATAGACATTTTTTCAAGTGGAAAAGTGAAAATTTCAGGTGATGACTCCTTTAAGAGTTAAAAGCCAAGGAGAAGAAGTGCGTTTTTAAACGAGATTTAAAAGCAGCGATTGAAGGCATTTGCCTATCCTGGAGCAGCAGAGAGTTCCAGAGTTTAGTGCACATATACAGATGGCCCTTTCACCGCTGGTCATGGACTGTGCCCTAGAAACAGTGAGGAGGACCTGATCTGCAGACCTGAGGGCACGAGGAGGGTGGTGGTGGTGGAGCAACACACTCAGATAGGAGGGAGCTTGACCATTTAAGGACTTGTAAACTAAAAGAAAAATTTAAAAATTTATCCTAAATTCAACCGGCAACCAGTGAAGAGATTGGAGAACAAGTGTAATGTGGTGTCTTTTACTGGTCAAGAACCTTGCTGCTGCATTCTGAACCTGCTGAAGTCTGGACAGAACAGCTTTGCTAATGCCGTAAAGGCAGGAGTCGGAGTTGTCAAGCTGGGATGTAATGAAGGCGTGCATCATGGATTCTAGGTGGCGTTTACTCAGGATAGGCTTGAGTTTGGAAATTCACCTGAGGTGGTAGAAACGGGATTTAACCGTGCTGATAACCTGAGTGTCCATCTTTAAGGCCGTGTCCATTTTTACTCCAAGGTTGGAAACAGTCAAGGTCACATCAGAGGAGCGAGAGTGGAGGTCAGGTGGCAGAGCCGCTCTAACATTATCCGGACTGAAAACAATTACCTCAGTTTTAGAGTCATTCAGATGGAGGAAGTTTTCAGCCAGCCACTCTTTGATGTTACAAAGACAATCGAGCAGAGGTTTAGAGGAGTCAGAGGGCTTGAGAGAGAAGTAAATTTGGCAATCGTCTGCATATAAGTGATAGGAAACTGCATGCTGTCTAAAATGGCTTCTAAGGGCAGAATATAAAGGGAGAATAGTAACGGTCCAAGGATGGAACCTTGAGGGACCCCCCAGGGAAGGGAGACCAACTGGGATGAATAATTATCCAGCATGACTCTAAAGGTTCTGTTGGAGAAGTACGACCTAAACCAGTCAAGGACAGAACCTGTGAGACCAGCCCATAAATGGAGTCTGGAGATCAGGATGCTATGGTCTATTGTGTCAAGGTAAATGGTAAATGGCCTGTATTTGTATAGCGCCTTCTTAGGGTTCTACAACCCCCCAAGGCGTTTCAGAACACAATCAGTCACCCACCCATTCACACCCATTCACACGCTGGTGGTGATGAGCTACATGGTAGCTACAGCTGCCCTGGGGTGCACTGACAGAGGCGGGGCCTGCCGTACACAGGCGCCAACGGTCCCTCAGACCACCACCAGCAGGCAAGGCGGGTTAAGTGTCTTGCCCAAGGACACAACGACAGCGACAGACTGAGCGGGCCGCGAACCTGCGACCTTCCGATTGCAAGGCGGCCAATTAACTCCTCTGCCATCATTGCCCTGTCGCCCTTTCATCAAGAGCTGCAGATAGATTGAGGAGAACCAGAATGTTATTAGAAAGACATAAAATGGACAAACTGTGTGAAACACTGAGTCATATTACACTTTACACTACTTGGGCTACAACAGGGGTATTGAATCCTGGTCCTGGAGGGCTGGTATCCAGCATGTTTTTGTTTTAACCCTGTTTCAACACACCTGATTTCAATCAGCAGGTAATAACAGGCTTCTGCAGCGCCTGATGAGCTGCTGCACAGGTGATTCAACCACTAAATCAAGTGTGTTGGAGAGAAACCACTAAAATCTGCTGGATATCGGCCCTCCAGGCCCGGAATTGAATACCTCTTGTCTACAGAGAAGTTCAAGGATTGCAAGGAGCCCAAACATCAGGAAGAACCTGCTGGAATGTCTAATCCTAAAAAGATTGGCAACTGTCTGGCAAGGAGGATAGTGCGGTGCACAGGTGATGCAGATGGGTAATCATGTATGACTCAGGTGGGGGGAATGAGATTGATAAAACAAGGAGACTGGGTTACAAAAAACATGAAGTGAAAACAAAAATAAGGCACAGACACAAAATATCCATGAATCCTTGAAGGGCGATGGTGGCAGAGGAGTTAAGTGCCTTGCAATCGGAAGGTCGCAGGTTTGCGTCCCGTTCAGTCTGTCGCTGCCGTTGTGTCCTTGGGCAAGACACTTAACCCACCTTGCCTGCTGGTGGTACCAGTGTACGGCAGGCCTCGCCTCCGTCAGTGCGCCCCAGGGCAGCTGTAGCTGCAATGTAGCTCATCCCCACCAGCGTGTGAATGGGTGGATGACTGATTGTGTTGTGAAGCACCTTGGATGGTTGTAGAACCCTAAGAAGGTGCTATACAAATACAGGCCATCTACTATTTACCTTGATTCATGAAACTCCAGGGTGCTTGGAAAAGATCTTTGTCTTTACTAAGATTTCTGCATATCGCAGCCGTTTCACCAATGAATGACATCACTGATCAGCACCAAAAGGTGCCCGTGGACAATAATTAATATTAAAGGTCCTATATCATGTAAAATTACGGATATTTCATAAAGAATGACATCTCAATAGTGCCAATGGTAATATTTTATGATATATTGTGCCTGTTGTCACTCTGGAAGGTGAAAATGGCATGATACACGTCATTTAAAGACAGACCAGGAGAGTGTCTTTGTGACATAAAAAGCGGTATTCGTTGACCAGAAAAAATCTTTTTTTTTATGTCAGTTTGTAGAAGCGCTTTCACATCTGGGTCGGCACGGCCCTGGTAGGTTATTTGTGTTCACATCTGGGTGATCTGTGTGTTTTCCGTGCTCAGACAACCAAATTTTTTTGGACCTGCTCCCCAGCAGTCCGCTTTGTGCAGAGCCGACCCAACAGACAATACCGAATGACTGGCTGGCTGAAGTTCACACCTACCAACTAGAGAGAGCCTCTGATTGGCAGGTAGAATCAGCCAGCATCGGCTTCCCGCGTGCATGATTCATTATCAGTCTGGATGTGGTGGAGTAAACATCTTCTCTGACTGCAGCCAAAAACCACCGCTTGAGCAGCGGCAGCACGATGGCAGACTGCTGTGAGGAGCACACAGCAGTCTCAGTGAGTAGGAAGCACTGTGCTTCATATCAGTCTCCAAAATCAACATGGCTCACAGCCGCCTTTATATACTAATTTAAGGACACCACAGACTTCGGAGTCATTCGCGTTTCTGAGAAGGGTATGTGAACAAACAGACTATGTGTATTTGTGCATGCGTGTTGCGTCATTAGTAAGTGAGTCTGTGACCTTTCTCCGAGACATTAAAAACCTTCCTTAAATAGGGGAGGAGGACTCAGGTTTTACCTTTCCAGCACCTATAACACAGCTCTGAATCTTATTCCCAAACAGTTTTAGTCTAGGTCACACCCTCTTGCATCTAATCAATACAACTCCCACACAATAGAGGCTAACAACTCATCGGGAGGTAGGGAGGAGGGGTATTCATAGGTAGTTTCTGCTCATTTAGCAACAACAGACAGCTACAGTTTATAAGCTTGACCCTCCCAAGCTCCTCAAATGAGAAGCGAAACATCTTCAAGAAACCAAAGAAGTCCAATTGCCTTCATTTGAACCCCTTTGGATCACCATGACTTGGATGACTGAGAACCTTCACCAGCATATCTTCTCTCTTTAGCTTCTGTGACTAGATTAAATGTGAGACAATTTTTAGAATAATTAGAGAATAAATTTGAGGTAAAATGAGGTTAAAGTTTTAACAAATAAAGATACTTTGTAACTAAACTGACAAGAATCGTTAATAAGGGTTTCTAACATTACGTCATGTGACTATGAAGTGGTAAAAAAGGGTGTGGACTTTATCATCAGCTACATCAAAACCCTTTGACATGAGGTTTGACAGTTGTCCCAAATATTTTTCAAAAGTCTAGCTGTCAATCATTACCCATCTTTAGTTGGGATCAAGTTTACAAATGTGTCTCAAAAATGTGGTTCTGGATATTGTCCAACCTGATGTTGCGTAAACAAGTATGATCTGATTTGGGGCTGATCTGAGGTCATTTTTGTGGACTGTTGCTGTTATTTCCTAACAATGAGTTAATATCCCAGCCAGACGGAGCAACAACTCAAAAAGGCTTAATAACAAAAAACACTGGGAAGATTTTTTTTCATAGTTCCATAATAAAAGAATGAGTGGCACCACAAGGTCAAGACTGTGATCCATTTGACCATTGGTATATTAAAGAACAGTTTTAATGGTGTGTCATCATTATTAATAATCATGATAATAATAATATGGCACTTTTTAGCGATTCACAGAGAATCCAATATTCATCTACTCACTCATTCATACTCTGCTTGTACACCTAATGGGTTTTTGGACTAGTTGACGTTGAAGTCCAGTCTATGTTTTTTGTTGTATGATTCAGTGTAGTTCTCTCTCAATTGTGTGTCTCCAAGTCGCAGCCCAGTGAGCCTTTGGTTGCTGCCTGATAGACAAGAAACAAGCTGTGCCTTTTGGTGACCCACATCAGCCTCCATCTACGTGCCTTTGAGCCATGCTGCTCTAAAGCACCAAATGGGAAACAAGTTTAATGAAGCTAATTTGTTTGTGCAGAATCTTATTTAGGGCTCAGAAGCATCTGCATCACCCAGGTCAGCTTGCACTTTGGGGCCAGGCTTTGTCACTGAACCTCATTTTCCCTCAAATTTAAAGGCTAATTCCCCAACAACACTAAAAACAGACAGGCACAGTTTAGTTTAAAAACATGCCACATTTTCTTCTTAGCAAACGCATGTTTACCTGCTGTAAATTGCAGGTTAATCAAATTACTGAGCTGTTATATGAAAGCTTTTTATTTGTTTATCTGTGTACCACTCACTGTTTCTACGTGATGTTCATGGAGAGGGAATAAGTACTTTAGTGAAGCTTAAAGCATCTCAGCTTGCGTGCTAGGGGTGGGAATTGATATGTTTTTATCAATATCAATGGCATTGTCGATTCTGTCTATCAATCCAATTCCTTATCAATTCCCTTATCAATTCCCGAGTAGTTCAATAGGAGGCAGAAAATTAATCGCACACAGCTTCCTGCATTATAACTGTCGGTTTATTATAAATAAATAAATGAAATGAAAGTTTATTTATGATAATCAATTGTACCTGGTATCGTTTGGAAAAATCATTCCAAATGTTCTCTTTTATGCTCCTTGTGACGGCAGAGTCATCTTCTTGCTGTAGTTTTTGCATGATGGGAAAAATCTCACCACAGGTCGGACTTTAGTCGCTGGAGTGTGCTAGTGTGGAGATGTGTATATTCAATTCAATTCAGTTTATTTCTCTAGCGCCAAATCACGACAAGAGTCGTCTCAAGGCTCTTCACAAAGTAAACATTCCAATACAGTTCAGTTCATTAAGCCAATCAGTAAAAAAGTTTCCTATATAAGGAACCCAGCAGATTGCATCAAGACACTGACTGTGTGTTGATACAATCCTCATACTAAGCAAGCATGTAGCGACAGTGGGAAGGAAAACTCCCTTTTAACAGGAAGAAACCTCCAGAGGATCCTGGCTCAGTATGAGAGCAGCCATCCACTACGACTCACTGGGGGTTGAGAAGACAGAGCAGGCACACGCACACCCCACACACACACACACACACCCACACACACACACCATATATATCAAGTAGTGTTTCTATGGCTACACTGATTTCTTAGTAGAAGTTCTATTTAGTCAGAGAAACTTTATTGTCTTTATCTGAGTGAATCTATAATTAATTCAATAGGTGAACTAATAGTAGCACATTCTATGTTAAACAAAGTGAGATGTAATATCAGCAGAGGGAGAATGTTAGGTGGTTGGCAGCAGTGTGCCAGCCGATGGCCCCCTGCATGAGGCCACCACAGCTCAGCAGAACGCCAGTGTAGCTTCTTCTAGGGAGAAAAACACTTAGAGAGAAAATAAAGTTAACAGCTGAAATAACAGGAAATAATGCAATTAGAGAGTGGTGGTAGAAGAGAGTAGCAGAGTGTGGAAAGTGGTCAGTATGTCCTCCAGCAGTCTAAGCCTATAGCAGCATAACTACAGAGATAACTCAGGATAACCTAGCCTTTTAGATGGAGGCATGTGGGAGGCAGGGCCAGGGAGAAAAGTCTTTAACGACTGTAGTCCCCGCTGTACACTCCACCTCCCTCTGCTCCCCACTCGTCTAAACCTGGGCTAACATCAGAATTTAACCATAAGCCCTATCAAATAGAAAAGTTTTGAGCCTAGTCTTAAAAGTAGACAAGGTGTCTATATAAGGTAGGGTGACCATATTTCCATTTCCAAAAACGAGGACAGGGGATCTGTGCCTACCAATGACGTCACACTATGGCAACGCCACACAAACCACGTTGGGACCCATTTTTTTCCCGGTATTCTATCAGAACACCTGGCTTAGAGCTAAAATTAATATCAGATTCTGCCAACAAAATGGCTCTAAAACAATTTATATGTAAACCGAGGTGTTTTTGCAAACACTATAAATAATACTCCTGGGCAGGCTTTGAGTTACACAGAGGATTCAGGGGGAGCCCAGTGACCGGTGGGGGGGGGGGGTCTGTTTGCCTTGGCCCCCAAAATGCCCTGATACGGCCCTGGATGTGGGACTGAATTTTGAAGGTGATCTGAATATTACATGCTTATGAATTATTCCTTTGTGAAGGTAAAAAGGTGCAGTGGAATAAATCTACCAACATTTTCATTTTCAAGAACTTTGTTTAGTTTTCTTGTTTTTATTTGAATATTTTCCTGTCCTGTCTGGCTCTGATCTTCCTGCTTCTCCTCAATCCACAAGGAAAAACTGTTTCCTGTCTTCCTCCTGATTCACCTCGAGTTACTTTTGAACTAAACAGTTCAAATTAATGTACTGGCTGAAAAACAGTGGAGTGTGCGCTGGCGGTCGCTCAGGTGAGGTGAAATCACCTGAGCACAGGTGATGCGCTCCGCTGCAGAGCGTGTCAGACACGAATAAAAGATACGAATAAAAGACAGAAGAACCAGATTATATGAACGGACATGAACGATCGCGTGTCAATTATATTTTTGGTGGCGCCACTTTGAGAATGTTACTGTGGCCGTGTGCAGCTGGCCGGAGCGCATCAACAATCAGCATTATCTGTCCTCTCCGCTCAAAAAAATCCCCGGTGCGCTGAGAGTCCGTATAAATAATGTAATATAGGTAGAAATATGATCTTTTTTCGGGCTTCCCTTGGGTGTGTAGGTTGACGGCTTCCAGCTCCCCCATAATTCAAACCCGGCTCCTGCATGCTGCGCAACGTGCGTGGTGACGTCATTTGTGCCGCCTGGAATTGATAAGAGAATCGTTTGCAAAAATGGCGAACGATTCCTAGGAATTGAAACAGTGGGAACCAGTTCTCAACAAGAACTGGTTTTTGATTCCCATCCCTACTGCGTGCCCAACCTGCAACCTTTGCATCCCAGTTCTTAAGTCCAGGAAAATGTTCTCTTTCAAAAGTGTTGATAGCTTTTTAATATCACTGCCTGTAGCGTACATTTAACAGCTGTCTTGCCCTTTTACTTGAAATTGAATTTCTACCATTATGTGATTTTTAATCTGGTCGTCCAGAGGCTACAGAAATCGATTCCCTCAACTCGTAGGCTCTAATTGTTGCTTAGCAAAAGGCCATGTAGCAACATATTAGTTTGTTATTACTTGCCAGTATCTCCAGTGCATCAGCATGAGCCTCGCAGCTGCTCTAAGGTTTACTGAACTGCAAATGGTGCATGAGATGACAGAATGTTTTAACGACGCCCTATAAATACCAATAAGTGAACCTGTAAGGACATTTATAGAGTGAATGGGAAGAATAGACGAGCACCACACTAGCTTTTATTCAGCTGATTCTTGTTTAGAGGCTGACATTCAGTGAGTCAAAAGCTCAAATCTGGACAATTCTGAGATTTTACTTTTCCCAGTTTGTCAGAAACATCATGGGTAAAGGTGTATAACATTATTTGAAAGTTTTGATTGAACCAAAGTGAGTTAACACAATAGTCTGAGATATGGATAAAATGAAAAGTCACAGTCTTTGTTTTAAAAGAAGTACAATCCCTTTGTACTCATCCCTACATCTCTCATTACATCTCTTATCTTGGTGTGCAATAAACACTTGACAAGACAGGCTGACTAACTGGTAATGTGGGTCTAGGTCTGCTCAAATCAACATGAGAGGAAATGATTGTGAAAAATGATCATAGTTAGTTATAATAAAAATGATTATAGTATTTTAAATATGTTGGAAATGTGCAAAAAGCCCAGGCCTCTCCATGTGTTTTTCAGAGGTCCTAGACAAAATGCTCATTGTGAACAGCGTCATGACAAAAATCGGTGAGCGTGAGGGTAATTTGCAGGTCTGTGGCTGTCTAGTGTGACCGGCCCAGTGTCAGCTTATTGAGCACTCTCAACTAAATATAGCCTCCAACAGTCTTCAAACAGTGTTGGAAGCTTCATTCTGCAGTCGATGAATGAAAATACACACAGGGAACAACACAAAAAATTTGTGACATGAGTACAGTGCGAGAGCAGCATTAGCAACAGTGGAGGCTACACGCAAGAACACGTCTAATAAAAGAAGTATTAACAACAGTGGTGCTTTTTCTCTTTTCATCGTTGTTGTCATGGGTTTCTGTCGGCTTGTAGTGACGTATGCTTTCTGGCCGGTATGCTCGTGATGTTAGCGTGTGCTGCTGGAGCGAGACGTCGTGCAGTGTTTTACATACAAACACTACTTGATAAACCTTTACAGTTTTTACTGGATTCTAGAGATATTAACAGCTGCAGCTGGACAGTGTCTGCTGCATTAGTCACATCATTTTAAGTACTCAATGGTGTTTCCCTGTTGGCTCTGCTGAAGCCTGTTAATCACCTGCTGATTGATCAGGTGTGTTGCAAGCAGGTAAACACCAAAAACACACTGGATACCGGCCCTCCAGGACCAGGATTGAGAACTCCTTCTGTAGTTGTTAGCTTGTTGGTTCAGTCAGTACATTTCTCCAGAGTAAATTCAAGATTCGCTGATTTAAGACAACCCCTCTGACCTTTAGATGTACCAGTGAATTATACAGAAAGTCTCTTTGTTTTTGTTGTTGAACAATAAATAACACAAATAAATAACTTTTCCATAGCTGAGTAAAACGTAACCATCTCCGCGTTAACGATAAAGTAGTAATCAGCTCCAGATGACCTGTTTGATCTATGCCCTCCTCGTCACAGCTGCTCTGCCCTTGTGTTGTACAGATGGAAGGACTAGAATCCAGTTTAACCACTGAACCTGACAATCAAACCTTACTGAAGCTTTTAAATGAAGTGTTCATTGAATTCGGTTTTGGCATTAGATTATTGTGTCAACTGCGAACCCAACTGTAGGATGTTGTTACCATGGTAACTGTTCAAAATGTTTCATCCCTGAGTGTTGGCTTATTCTAGAGTTTATGGAACTCAGCCACTTAAATGGGCAGTAGAAATTAAAGCCACATTAACCTTTTTGTTGTTGAATAGAGGCAGCTTGGGGTGTCTAATGTAGCATACCAAAAAATCAGAGCCATGTCTGAGCTGCTCTCTGTCATTTAGTAAGGTTGAATGGGCAAAAGAGAAATGGCTTGTTCTGAAAAAAGATGTTTTATTACATAAGAAGCAAGTCAAACTTCCTTACACCTGCATGTTCCAACACGCTTCAGTGTAATATAGAAACGCTGGTCGCAGTAACGCTAACTGCAGAACAATGCTAGCCTGAGCTACTGCTAACATCCTTGTTGGACAATAGGAAAACAGCAAAGAAGAATGTTGGCGCACCACTCACATTCCAGAATGGAGTGAGAATATTCAGACTATGAATGAATGCTAGATAGATCCAAAACTTGTGGTCTGATCAGGTCCGGTATGGGAATTGCTCAGGAGAGGGGTGCTGGGTGATGCACTCAGTCTCAAATCACTCGTTTCTTTTTGTCTCTCCTTTTGCCTGGGATGGCTGGCGCTGACAGTGCTCACCGTGCAGAGCGCCTCACAGAAGTTTTTTATTTTTCATAAACCTGATTGGTGGGTGCCACCCTGACCAATTGGTGCCCTACTCATGGTACATGATGTGCGTAAGCGGAGTGCCGGCACCAACCACCACAGATGTCGGCCAGACCAACATTCACTTCCTGTTTGCTGCACGCCCCTCCACCCCCCTGGATTGAGCCAGGATCCTCTGGAGGTTTCTTCCTGTTAAGAGGGAGTTTTCCTCTCCACTGTCGCTACATGCTTGCTTAGTATGAGGATTGTTGTAAAGACATTGACACAAGTCAGTGACTCGATGCAATCTGCTGGGTTTCCTTAAATAGGAAACTTTGTACTGATTGGCTTAATGACCTGAACTCTATAGGAATGTTTACTTTGTGAAGTGTCTTGAGACGAGTCTTGTCGTGATTTGGCGCTATAGAAATAAACTGAATTGAATTGACATTGGCCAACTCAATAATTAATTCCTCCATCCTAGTTTTTACTTGATTAAACTTACATGTTCTGAAGAGGAAACGTGTCAGAAAATCACAAGTTGATTCCAACAGGACCTGTTCTGAATAAACACGTCAGGGGTTGTTTTATAGACCGTTAGTTTGGAACGTGGGTGATGGAGGCCATTTTAGTTCTGAGGGTTTGTGATCTAAGTGTGAAACTTTGACTTTGAGTTTGTCTTTCCTTCCAATCAGCAGTAAGCACCGGCCCAGGTCGAGGCGCATCCAGCATGTGATGATAATTTAATTAGTCATTCAGATGCAATTGAGTCCCTGTTCCTAGACAAAATATAGTCTATTATAGGCAGAACCAGACCTCATGTTTAGTACAGATTGTTCTGGAAAGGTTCTGACTCGGCCTGTTGTCCTGTCCCCCTGAGTCACTCACAGGTGAGCCCAGACACACCCCAAGCCCTGTGCAGGATCACAGCCCTGAGAGAGAGATTGTGCGAGAACACTTACTCACTGTGTGTGTGTGTGTGTGTGTGTGTGTGTGTGTGTGTGTGTGTGTACTCATGTGCACACATTCATCTGTGCGAGTCTCTGTGCAGGTGCATTTGTATCTGTTTGTGTATGTTACAGCGTGTTAATTTGACTTTGCAGTCAGATGACAGTGCCACTGTACAATATGACGCTCAAATGTGCCAAGTGCGGAGTTATCTCTTCGGCTGACGTTTCCACCACAGCTACCAGTAACGCCATGTTAGTCCCGCTAATTATTTTACCTTAACTTTTCTTACCTCTGTTTTCTCCTTTGCCGTTTTGACCTCCCTTCTTCTTCTCTTGATTTGTCCTCTGTCCTTTATTTCTGTCATTTTTCTCCCCTGATGCTCAGCTGACTCGACTTCACTCAGAATCAGAAACTGTTCCTTGAAACAAAATGTGTTAACTTTGTGTAAATGCCTATCTCTATGTGTTATATGATTGAAAGAAGGTGTGTGTGTGTGTGTGTTTGTCCCATAAGAGTCACAAAGCTGACAATAAGGAGGCCATGTATGCAGAGAGGCCAGCCACACACAGTTATTATTTGTGTGTGTGCGCCTTGCTGTGATCCGTAAGTGCCTAGATTGATCAACTCTATTATTTGCAACACAATTTTCTACTTTTAAGTTCTGTGAAAAAAAATCCCCATCATAACTAGACAGGTTAACTGCGAGATGTTTTCAGCACCAAATGTTGCTGCAGTCCAGAGAAGTGGTGCTCTGAGCGATGACTATGCTTCATCTCACCTCATAGTTTGTACGCTGACATGCTGACACCACTCATAAACAGCAGGCATTTTTATCTGTCCAGTGGTTGTGAGTGTGCTAATTAGTTTAGCTTTTCTTAGTATGTCTTCAAAATGAAAACTTGTACATGTATCTCTGTGTGTATGTGTTTTTAATGTACAACAGCATATTAGGGGCCACTAAGAATTTTCGTCCCCAGTTCTGAGATTAAAGTCAAAATGTTGAAGGGAAAAAAGTCAAACTAGTGTTAAAAATAAAGTAGAAATAAACATAATAATGTTATTTTGACAAAAATAAAAGAACTAAACCAGATTTACCCATAATACCTAACTTTTATATTTAAGGTTTTAATGATTGGTTTTAACTCAGACATAGTATCGTGTGTCTGCTGCTGAACACAACCTGTAAATATTTAGCCACACCCTGCTGTAGCTAGCGCTAACAACAAGCTAACACTAACACTAGCTAACTGATATAAAATAAACCACAAAGTCAAAAGTTTTACACTGTTGGACAAAAAAATATTGTTACAAGTCCAGTAAAGCCAGGTCACCATCAGTCTGTGATTTCGTCGCCTCCTTCAGCTTCCTCAAACCAGTGTAGGCCGCGGTGATGTTCCCTCTGGTTTTAGCTCTTTGTTTCACCTCCAAAGACATTTCTCTCTTACCTTTACCTCCAGGATCCACCATGATGCCAACAAAAAAACTAAATTTGTCTTTTTTTTCTTGTGGTTTTTATTCACATGAGGGCGAACTAAAAAACCACACTGCTAGCCATTGGCTACCAGCAGAGTAAACTAGTGCCCTAAAGCAGGTCTGAAAACAGTTTGAAAGCAATATCTTAAAGTGTTATAAACTCTTTAGTGTTGCTGTAATATTTTACTGAGTAAAAACACACCCAGAACTTAAACCTTACAAAAGCTCGACAGCTGGGTTCTGGAGCACAACAGGGTTTGAAAATTGGAATATTCTGAAAATAATAATTAGACTTTTTTTCTCAACGTCTCCACTTTAATCTCAAAACTGTGAAACCGGGTGGTCCCGATGTGCTGTGGTATACATGTAATGAAAACAGGAAAACTGGTGCAAAAACACCAACAGACAGAAGTTTGGACGCTTTCTAGTTCAAGGATTTCATTAAGATTTTTAACATTTTCTATGATGTTCAGAATTAAACTTAATGAAATACTTAAAACAACAATCACTCATTTAAAGTACCTTAAAGTAGTGTGTTTTGTTGTGATAACAGCTTTGCACATTTAAATCCTTCAAAGAGAGTTTTTATTGGTGTGTTGATCATTGATCCCAATTACAATGAAACACTTAAGAGGGTAGGGTTAGGTTACAATGACCACACATCACCAATGATCATGTATTAAATGAACACCACCGTGTAACTTCTAAACCACTACACAGCTGTTTACCAACCCAGCTGTTGGCTGCTTTTTGCTCTTCTTCCTCAAAATGAGGAAAGTAGCCATGTGGAAACAGTGTCTGTTCTGAAGAAACTGGAAAAGCAAAGACATGAAACATCCTGAGAAACGCTTCAGCTAAGAGCTCTTTGGGATTCACCTTGTTGTTGTAAAATAGTCTTTAATGTCTGTCAAATATTTTTATTGACAGGCAAATGATTAATTTTCACAACAGCCATCTAATGCCACTGTTTTATTAACAGTTTGAAACAACAGTTGTTGCTTGTGAACGCTCCTCTCATTTGTTAAACTCTCAATGTGACTTGGGGTTCCACATGCTCAAGATCCATAAACAAGGTGGTGAAGTAACTCAGATTGGTTGTTGGTCCCTCTAAAGTGCCTCCAGCTGCAGATGGAATCGGTTCTTTTCTCCAACTCATCTTTGTTTTGGTACCAGAGGTTAGAAAATAAAAGCTGATGCTGCGTAAGTTCTGGATCCAAAACCTCAAAGGGCCTAGAGATCCAATATGATCTTTGCCTAGTTGTCTGTTGGTAGAAGGTAAATAGCCTGCATTAATTTAGTGCCATCTAGAGTTCTACAGCGCCCAAGGCACTTTACAACACATAGTTCACCCACGCTCACATACATTCACACACATGGTGATGAGCTACATCGCAGCTACAGCTGCCCTGAGGCGCACTGACAGAAGCAAGGCTGCCAAGCATAAGCACCACCAGCCCCTCTGACCACAACAGGGGGGCTGGTGGTGCTTAAGGCGATGGTGGCAGAGGAGTTAAGTGGCCGTCTTGCAATCGGAAGGTCGCAGGTTCGCGAGCCGCTCAGTCTGTCGCTGTTGTTGTGCCCTTGGGCAAGACACTTAACCCACCTTGCCTGCTGGTGGTGGTCGGAGGGACCGGTGGCGCCAGTGTACGGCAGCCTCGCCTCTGTCAGTGCGCCCCAGGGCAGCTGCGGCTACGATGTAGCTCATCCCCACCAGCGTGTGAATGGGTGGATGACTGATTGTGTTGTGAAGCACCTTGGGGGGTTGTAGAACCCTACGAAGGTGCTATACAAATACAGACCATTTACCATCAGTAGGCAAGGTGGGTTAAGTGGCTTGCCCAAGGACACAATAGCTGCAACAGACTTGCAGCTGTAACCCTCTGGTTAGGGTGCATGTACTTAACTCCTTTGCCACTGTTGCCCACTGTTATGATTCAGCACAGCAACAGTTCATCCCCTCAGTTAGAGCTGTGACATCTGCTGGGTCAGAGCTGAGTGGCTTTAAAACAGCCAGGCACCGGACTGAAAACAGGATAAAACGCAGCAAATGTAACAAAAATCCTTCTGGAAGCCTGAAATCATACTGATCTAGAACATATTCAAAGATTACAACCAAAAGGTTTCTACCACAAAATGAAGCTAAGCATTCTGTACGTCATTTACAGCCTCCCAGTTACTGACAGGAATAATCAATACATGTCTTATATTTGGTCTAATCTTACCTCCTAGTTTCACACTACACTGCACATTAGAGCTCTCAGATTAGACATAATAATAATAATAATAATAATAATAATAATAATAATAATAATAATAATTTGATAGAAAAGACTGCTATATGACTTCAGTGGTTCTGATGTTTGTTATTTTGGGACATACGGCAGACCTGAACAGCCTTCCTGACTAAAATATGAAGGTGTAGGAGGTTTAATGTTCATTAGACACCAACAGCAGATGTTGAGGATGCAGTATTATGTTTAATATATTACCTTACTAATTATACCATTAAAGGTAAAAGTTGTTTGGCAGCAATACTTTTCTGCTTGATTTGCGTAAGTGTTGCTTTTTGCTGAGTTTTAACAGTTTTCCACTCTTCTTGACTGAGTTTTTGTTGAAGAAAAATGACCAAGTAGACCAGTGATAAATGGATGATAAATCTGCTTTATTAAACAAAACAGACCCCATAGTAATGTCAATTTACTCTTACTCTTGGGACAAGACAAAAAGCCCATTTTTGTTGAAATTCTTTCCTCCACTAGCATCTCAGTACATGCATCAGTCATGTTCACGCCTCCTTCTCCTTGAGATGTGGTGGGTCTCATTGTGTTGACAAAAAAATAAATCAGGTTAGGGATATCCTACCTTTCCAGTGCCTGGTGAATGCCATTCTGTCTTTCCTGCAAGAGTTGGTGTATGATAAGAAGGTCTTCTCAACTATTCAATCAAAATGTATTTATATAGCACAATTCATACAATAAATGTAACTCAAAGTGCTTTACAAATTAAAATGACCCCAAATTCCCATAATCCCTCTCTCCCCTGAGATGTAGAGGCATTTAAAAAATAAAACCCTCATTACAGTCATTATCAAACACCCACACACACACACATTCGCACACACATACACACAGAAACACACACATACACACAGAAACACATGCTAAAGGATATATGATCAAAATGTAACACACTGGGCTGAGTTCAGATGAGATAAACCATCTAAGTTAGGAAACGCCATCAAGGGAGCCATCTGCCCCGACAGCAGCAGATCCACATCAGCAGCCGAGGCGCCAACACAAAGCGCCCAGGGGAGGTAGGGGGGAAAACCCCCACCTCCACCCAGGCCACCACAGCAGACCACCACCCCCAGGGCAGAGGGCTCCCACAGAGGAAACACCGGAAGAGGATAAAATAAGGTTAAAATATAAGATAGTAAAATTCTGATAGAACAAATAAAATAAATAAAAGGAATAAATCAGTAATAAAAATAATGAGATAAAAGCTAAGCTAAAAAGGTGAATCTCTAAATGATAGTAAAACTCTGATTGAATAAAACATATAGGATAAAATAAATAAAAATAAATAAATAAATAAATAAATGAACAGTGGATGATAAAAATCATCAGTTAAAAGCTAAGCTAAATAGGTGGGTCTTGAGCCTGTTCTTAAAAACATGAACGTTCTCTGCAGCCCTGAGGTCCTCCGGCAGCCTGTTCCAGAGGCGAGGGCCGTAGTACTGAAAGGACGCCTCGCCGTGGGTGTGTGTCCTGACTTTAGGGATAACAAGGAGACGGCTGCCAGAGGAGCGCAGAGACCGCGAGGGTTTGTACGGTAAAAGCAGTTCTGAGAGATAAGAAGGCCCAAGACCATTAAGACACTTAAAAACCATTAAGAGAACCTTAAAATCGATTCTGAAACATACGGGGAGCCAATGCAGCGATTCTAAAACCGGAGTGATGTGCTCCCGCTTCCTGGTCCTCATCAGGACTCGTGCTGCTGAGTTTTGTAAAAGTTGTAAGCCTGAAGTTCTCTTTTTAGGAAGACCAGAAAGCAGGGCATTGCAGTAATCAATTCTGCTGGTGATAAAAGCATGCATTAGCGTCTCCGTATTGGCCCGAGAGAGAATGGGGCGGACTCTGGCGATGTTCTTTAGGTGATAAAAACCTATTTTTGTGATATTTTTAATGTGTGGGATAAAAGTCAGCTCAGAGTCAAAGATGACGCCCAGGTTCTTCACTTGTGAAGAAGGATTAAAAGACATTGATTGTAGTTTTGGTAAA